>JAJIBD010004090.1:0-50396 GCA_021461705.1 Cryptotis parvus
TCCAACTCATTGATCTCCACTCTAAGTTTTATTACTTCCCTCTTTCTGCCTGGGTTGCCTTTTTGTTGGTCTTTTTTCTAAGATTCTGAGCTGTGAACTCAGGTTATTTATGTGGACCCTTTCTTCTTTCCTGATGAATGCTTGTAGAGCTACTTATTCTACATGATTGTGTTATCCATCCAAAGGAATCACAGAGCTTACATTAATAAGTCAGCTTTGGGGCTGGAGCTATAGCACAGCAGGTAAGGCATTTGCCTTGCAAGCGGCCAACCTGGGTTCGATTCCCTGGCATCCCATATGGTCCCTTGAGCCGCCCCGAGAGTAAATCCTGAGTGTAGAGCCAGGAGTAACACCTGAGCATTGCTGGGTGTGACCCAAAAATGAGAAATAATAAGTCAGCTTTAATTTTTCATTTACAATCTTTAATGGATCATTTACAAACTGTTGAATTTTTCAACACTTTAACTCCACCGACTGTCTACTTTGTTGCCTTTGTTCATGTGTACTAAATCCACATTTACTGTTAGTCCCAAGAGAGTAGTACAATACGCTTTCATATGTACTCAGTTTTAATTATAATGCTCCTTACCAACTGAAATTCTTTCCAGATGGTATCATTTCCTTATAATTGAGAAACTCCTTTCATTCTAAGTGCCTTTCTGTTAGTGATGAGATCTTACTGTTATTGTTTCTATTTGAAGGCTGTTTTATTTCCCATTTTATTTTTTCAGGTGATTTTTAAAAGTTGTTGGCAATATAGTTTCAGGCATGCAATATTCTAACTCCAATCCCACCTCCAATGTCCAGATCCTCCCCTAGGTTCCCTCCTACCCACAATCTATCTCTTCGACAAACACATTTATGAGGTTAATGATATAGTTGAAGTCCCATGGGGATAGTAGTGTTGGCTCTAGACCTCCATATATATAGACACAGGTACTTTGTCCTGCACTAAAGACTAATCCAAGGCCCCTGACACAAGTTGATCCAATGTCCAGACTCCAGGATGCAGTGAAAAGATTTTTTCTGCCAAATCTGGAGAGGCTTAAGGGCCTCCCTTGTCTTTACCCTGAAATGCTCAGACCTCCAGGTCTGCACCCCCTGTTCCTAGGGGTCTGTAGGGCTGCTCCTAGAGAAGCTTGGGGACCATGTGACTCTGAGAACAGGACAGTAATTGGCCACACACTTAAACCTTGGATTAACCAGAGAGCCCATTCCCCTCCCTGTTCAATTTTGAGGATTGTTTTGAAGAGAATACAAAACAATAACTTTTCATTTGCTTTGTTTCCACAGTTCTATTTGTTTCACACACACACACACAGATTGGATTGATGTAAAAATCATTTTGGTGAAGTGACATCTTAGCAGTACTGAGTTTTGCCACCTATGAAAATGGTAGACATCTCTATTTATTTATTTGATGTATGTGAGGGTTAGGGGCCACAGCTGGTGACTCTCCATGGTTACTTCACACTGTTCTCAGGGGTTACTCCCAGGAGTGCTCGGGGCACGCAGTGCTGGGCCTTTAATCCAGGCCTTCTGATAGTAGAGTATATGGTTAATCTCTTGAGCTGCCTTCCCAATCCCACTTCATTTATTCAGGGATTTTGTTATTATTATGTTTGAGGTACAGACGGCAGTGCTCAGGGTTCATGCCTAATGTTGCTTAATGATTTGAATGATTTCATGGCAAGCACCTTCACACCTGTACTATCTGTACTATCTCTCTATCCCCAGGACATTTGAGATTTAAGCAGCACAATGTGATGTAATTTTCTATAGGTCTCTTTTTACCTCTTGGGTATGAATTACTCCTAACTCATCCATATGGCTTAATGCTTTTGTAAATTTGTAGTTAACACTTTTTAAAAATGAGGTGAGCAAGGAGTTTTCAAAACCTTTTAAAATAATAAATATGCATTATATGAAATGGTAGGATCCCGTGGGATCCACCACGGGATCCCACGGGATGTCAAAAGATCACGTGGCCACCCACCCACAATATGGTCAGACTTCTTTGTAAAGACCCTGAAGGAACGGTTTGAGGCTCTTCATATTCCTGAACCAACCAGATGCCATTGGGCTACATTGGCAAATGATAGGGTCCAATAGAAATGTTACTGGCGCCCGCTCGAGCAAATCGATGAATAACAGGATTCAAGTGATCAAGTGATATGAAATGGTGAAAAATAATATTCACAAAAATCACCATAATCTTATGAATAAATTAAGGACAGATAGGAATTTTTTCACACCCTCCCTGTTTGCCCCCTACCTAAGAAATTATTTTGCAGACACTAGTACAATTATTATCACCAATAAAAAGGGGAATAAATATATAGAGTTATATATGAAATATGTACGCTATGTATTTATAAATATGAAATATCCTGTGGTCTCCTTACAACATTGTTAAAACAGAGATTTCCATTGGAAGTTTGAGCTGCTTAACCATTTTTATTAATAACAATTCATTCAATAAAACTACTTTTTATTTTTAAAGCCATGCAATCATATATTTGAATATTGGATATTACAAATATTAACATAATGTACAACAGTTTGAAAAAGAGAATAAGGTTTCTTTTAAAGTAATTAAAATCCTATATACAGCAATACCACTCCCAAGTAGTTAGCCAAATTTACAAAGGACTTTTTACTTTATACTTATAGAATTATTATTAATAATCATACATGTGGTCAACCAAAAAGACTATCAGCAGGTAACTGGCCGAAGAAGTAATGGTAGATATACTCAATGGAATACTACTGTTGCAAAAAGGAATAAAATTATTCTATGTGGGGGGAAAAATTGAAAGAAGCTCGCATATGCTAAGCAAAATAAACAAGGAACAGAAAGACAATTACTCGATGATTTTATGTATCAGCAGAATATAAATAAATATCTAAAGCAAATGAACTGGCAGAGAACAAAACTCCTAGACTTGGAAAAAACTATGGTAGTTACTAAACAGAACAGATATTGGGATAGAAGTTTCTTTAAAAGAACCCTTATTCTCTTTTCAATGAGGTTACAGCAGTTTTTATTCTCAACAATAGTGGAACAGGGTTCAAATTTTTAAAATAAGCATTGTTAAAGTTATTTTACACATGCACAATTTATTGGTTTTATGTACAGCTCATTTTCTTTATGTAAAACTGCATTTACATGAACTTTGACAAAAAGACGTTGATCCTGCTGGCCTGTGCCCAGCCGCTCACAAGGCGCCCAGGTGGGATGGCAGTTTCTGGCCCTGGCCCGTCACCCCATCAGAGCCTTGCAACAAGCCAGATGACCCCCACTCCATGAGGGCCATCATTTTCCACATCCAGACTTCCCCCTCCACCCAGCAGATGAGCCTATCACAGCCCGGGTTGTTCATCAATAAATGCTGGATTTAGAGATGACTACAAGAGTATGCTACCTGCACGGCAGAGCCTGGCAAGCTACCTGTGACATATTTGATATGCCAAATACCAGTAACAATTATAGACCTCATTCCCATGATCTGATGGAATGGGTTGAGGCTCTTTATGTTACTGGAGCAAGCAGGTGCCCTTTGGGCTCTACTTGCATGGGACAGAACATATGGAGGTGTTACTGGTGCCCGCTCAAGCCAATCGATGATGAATGGGAATACACTGATACAGTATATATAGTGTAATCACTTCACATCACAAACGTAATGGAATATTCAACCAACCACAATAAAAAAGAGACAATTCCTTCATATCATCACCTTAACCCATGCCCCTTTCCCAATGGAAACCACTGGTTCTATAATTATTAATTAGATTTGCATTTTCTAAAGTTTTAGGTAAATAAAATCATCAAGTAACTTAATCTAAGCAATGTTATGTAGATTTATTTTCACTTCACAATGTTTTAGACGTTGATCCTGCATTTGACAAATCCCAAATGCCTTTGTCAGTCTTGTGTTCATTTTACTATTTAGTAGTTTCCCTAGAATATAAATATTTTCTACAAATATATATGATCTTTGTATCAAAATTGCCCTATTTTTAATTATTATTAATGAAGAAATGGGTTATAAAGTGTGATTGGATATGGGTTGAATATAGTTTAGAATGCATTGTTGTAGTTTACTATGCTCTGCAAATTATTAATTATAAACAGTAAAAGCTTATAAACTCACATACACGGAGCAGAGCTGCTATCGGCTCTCCCTGTGCCCAGCTGATCACGAGGTGCATGAGAGGGAAAGCTTTGCAGCCACGCGGTTCATCAATAAATGCATGAGATGAGGGACGACTACAAAGGTATTCCACCCGCACGGCAGAGCCTGGCAAGCTAACCGTGTCGTATTTGTTATGCCAAATACCAGTAACAATTACAGACCTCATTCCCATGACCTGATGGAATGGTTTGTGGCTCTTCAGTACATATGTAGATGTTGCTGGTACCCGCTTGAGCAAATTGATGAACAACAAGAAGACAAGTGACAAGTGAAATGATACAATAGCTTGACTTACTTTAGGACTTCTATAATTTCAAAATAGTTCTTCCTTGGCCTAGAAAAGAAGACAATCAAAACAAGGAAGCTCAAATTCACAGTATAGTAAATGTTATTAGCATAAGAATTCTCACTAAAGTCAGCAACAAGCCAAGGACCATATTTCTCAAAAAGCTTGCGTCATCAATATGTTAGGGTCCAGGACACGCAATAAAGAAAGAATAAGAATTGCATACACTCAGACTAGGGACATCATTCGAAAAATAAGGGGCCAGTCAAAAGAGTTTAGTGGAGAGTGTTATATGCCTCTGAAAGGACCTGAGTTCAGTTCTTAACATAGCTGGCCTGTTTTTTAGCATGATACAGCTGTCTGAACAACTCTAGGCCTAAACACTGCCAGGTTTAGTCGCCTAGAAAAATGAGAATAAACAAATAGTGTCATAGTCTATTAATAAAATATTATGGAATCTACACAAACAATACTAGAACTAATAATTTTTTGTGATTCTATAAGATTCAAAAATTAATCACTTTCCTACGTATTCCTGCAGCAACAGTGGGAAGCCCAGTCTGTCCTCCAGCAGTGGACGCTTCCTGCTGGGGCTGTGGGAGACCCGCCGTTCTGAGGAGAGTCTTTCAAGCCCAGGAATGCTTGAGCCCACAGAAACTGATACACCCAGCAGAGCAGATACCAGCTTTCCCCATTGCATGTAGCCGCTGTGCGCTGTGTGATTTACCTTCAAATTACCATGAATATTCTACCCATCCCTCTGAGAGAGCCCCACAAGGTAATGAGAGTATAGCTCCTGCACGGCAGAGCCTGGCAAGCTGTTCGATATGCCAAAACCAGTAACAAAAATGTTTATTTTCCTAACCCTGAAAGAGCCCTTGATACAGCAGCAGTAAGAAAGGCTGAATAAGCAGTGCCTGAAAAAATTTCACGGTTAACCTAGGCTGCCAAAACGAAGAAGGACTAAAAGGACTGTCTGTACTTTCAATGCACGTACGCTGGCATCGGAAGCATATATCGAGGATCTGATGGTGCAAGCGCAAAAAATCAAGTACAACATCATTGGTCTGACTGAGACGAGGGAGGCGTCAGTCGCATCACGCTGTATTTGACACCAGAGAAGAATTGTTCCTTGGAACATGCGACGAAAGAGGTGTCGGTGGCATTGGTGTCCTTGTCAACACAAACATGGCCATCAACATTGATTCATTGAATGCCTAACAAACCGGATAGGACGATTACACTTGAAGAGATGTGGCCCACTGCCAGCAATTTCTATCTTCATTGTCTAAGCACCAACATCAACATACAAGGAAGATGAAATTGAGAAATTCTACATGGAACTGGAGGAGTTCTATAAAAAGATCACACCTTCTACAAGATCATAGTTGGTGATTTTAATGCCAAGATAGGACCGAGAAGATCGGCTGAAGAACTCCACATCGGGACACATGGCCTAGAATGGAACGAACAGGGTGAGAGACTATCTGAGTTCATCATGTCCAACAAGACAATTCATGGGAACTCACAGTTCCAGAAGGCTGAAGCGAAACGTTGGACATGGGAATCTCCTGATAGACAGTTCCACAATGAAATTGACCACATCATCTTCAATTGACGGTTTTGTCTGACCATTGTTGCTGTCATTCCCAAATTCCAAACAAGATCGGACCACCATCTCCTTCATGCAAAATTCTACTTCCTGCAACGGGGAGAAAAGGCTGCAAAGTTTAAGAAGAAAACTCCCAGAATGACCACCAACTGGGAACTCTTTGGCACCATTGCAGCAACACGGGAAGATACCATCATTGACGACATCGATGAAGAATACAACCGACTGGTTCAGCACCTCCATGATTGTGCGAAGAATACAGAGAGAAAGAAACAAAGGACGCCTGTCTTCAGAAACTCTCGAGCTCATTTGCCAACATGGCAAGACGCGAGCCTCAGGCGACCAAATGCTAACATAAAAGCTTGCAAAGCGGTGCAGAGAAGCGATAAAAGAGAACCTCAAAGACAGAAGAGCAGAAATACTGGAAGATGCAGCAGAAGCCGGAAAAGCATTCGCACCACCCGCCAGTCCTTTGTCAACTATATGACCAAGATGACTGCCCTCTGACGCCCTGATGGATCTATCACATCTTCCAGAAAGGCAATGGAGAAGATTATCCATGACTTCTACTTAAATCTCTTTGATAGCCACGTCCACCTTCCCACATACCAAATTCCACAGGATGGATATGTCATTCCCAACATTCTCCCTTCTGAAATCTGACATGCCATCTCATTGGCAAAGAAGGGAACAGCACCAGGCCCAGACAAAGTCAGACCTGAACACCTGAAGAATCTGCCATCGGTACTCATCAATACACTAGCTCGGTTCTTCACACACTACCTGACCGAATGCAAGGTACCCTCCCAATGGAAAACCAGCAGGACAGTTCTACTGTTCAAGAAGGGAGACATTCACGACATTGGCAACTATCGCCCCATCTGCCTGTTGTCCGTCATCTACAAGCTGTTTACGAGTCATCCTGAACAAGATTGGCAGAACACTAGATGAAGGACAATCATGCAAGCAAGTGGCTTCTGGAAAGGATTCAGCACAATCGACAATACCACACGGTAACCAAGCACATTGAGGTTTGTAGGGAGTACAAGATGCCGTTCTGTCTCACATTCATTGATTTAAAGAAAGCCTTTGATTTGTGGAGACTGAAGCGGTCATCGAAGCCCTAGCCAAACAGGGTGTTCAAACCCAATACATCAAGATCCTTCATGTGCTGTATTACGGATTCACCACCAGGATCTCACCATTCTACAAGGAAGTGATCATTGATGTCAAAAGAGGGGTTCGACAGGGTGATACCATTTCACCAAAACTCTTTAGCGCCACCCTCAAGAACATCATGCGACAATTAGAATGGGAAGGAATGGGAGTGAAGATAGATGGTCGGCAACTACACCACCTCCGCTTCGCTGATGACATCGTTCTAATAACACCAAACATTAGCCAAGCGGTACAAATGCTGGCTGACTTCAACCGAGAATGTGGAAAGATAGGTCTACAGCTGAATCTAAAGAAAACTTTGTTTATTAAAAATGAACTAGTTCCTGAGGCCCCATTCACTCTCAATGGAACAAACATCTCTGAATGCAGCAATTATGTGTACCTACGTCGAGAAGTCAACATGATGAATGACCTAAAACCTGAGCTGTGCAGGAGGAAGAGAGAGGCATGAAATGCCTTCAAAGGCATTGAAGAAAAAGCTAAAGGACAAAGAACCTCTGGCTCAGGGCACATCTCTTTGACTCCACCATTCTCCCTGCATTAACATACGCCTCAGAGAACTGGGCCCTACAAAAGCAGTATGAGAATGCTATTCGGGTCTCCCAGAGAGGAATCGAAAGACCTATGCTTGGAATATCACGCCTCACTCAAGTGAGAGAAGGAATCGGAGTTCTGACCTCCGTCGCTATTCCAGAATCAGGGATGCTGTCTCATTTGCCAAGGCATCGAAAATCAGATGGGCTGGACATATAATGTGATTTGGAGATGACCGCTGGACTAGAGCCCTTACCGACTAGATCCCACGGGATGTCAAAAGATCACATGGCCGCCCACCTACAAGATGGTCTGACTTCCTTGTCAAAACCCTGAAGGAACGGTTTGAGGCTCTTCATATTCCTGAATCAATCAACCAAATGCCATTGGGCTACATTGGCACGTGATAGGATCCAATGGAAATGTTACTGGCGCCCGCTCAAGCAAATCGATGAATAACGGGATTCAAGTGATCAAGTGTTCCTACCTGTTAGCTTTATCTGCTTAGAGATCAGATTTGGATAAAGGGGTGGGGCAGTGCTATATTACTGGGTAGAGCATTTGCTGTGTATGCAACTCACCCAGATTCAATCTAGCACCCAAATATCCTCTGAGCTATGAGCACAGAACCAGAGTCAGTTCTTGAGCACTGACATGTGGAACAAGTGCAAAGCAAGAAAAAAATTAAAAAATTTAAAATGTGTTACAATAGAATTAAGCAGTATGGCTAAGTTAGGGTTAATTCTGAAAATGTCATGGAAAAGACCTATAGACTGAAAATTGCATTACACTGCTAAAGTTTAAAATATGCTAAGCCAGAGAGATGGTATAGGGGTTAAGGTGCATGCCTTGTAAGTGGAGGACCGCAGTTCTAATCACCAAGCAGCATCAGTCAAGATCCCTGAGAACAGAGCCAGCAGTAGTGCTGAACCCTGCCAACTGCACCTGAAAACATAAAAACAAAGAAGCCCTAAATAAATAGAATGGGACTGGATGACCACTCAAAGGATAGGCCACATATTCTGCACACAGGAGGCCTGTGTGTTCAATACTGAACACTGCATATTCCCTGAGCACTGCATGTTCCCTGAGCACTTCTCAGCAATCACCGAGAACTGAGTCAAAAGTAGCCCTGGAGCACTACCAGCTGTGACCCCATACAAATAAAAATAAGAATAAATGGATATATGAAGCAGGAATGTCCTGTCGGGGTCGGAGGCGCAGAGATGAGACACCAGGAACACGGCGTATTTCCATTAATATTTTTAATAATCACCAGCCGGAGGGGCAGCAGTTCTCATCATGGCAGGAGCTCGCTGACCTGAACTAACTCATTTGACTGGCCGAACTGACTGACCACCTCCACACAGACCCCAACTCCCTTATCCCCTTGTCTCAAAGGGCAATACAGCTTAAAGTTTGCATGGTTTACATTACAAAGACAGTTCACATTCATTGAATAGGACTTAGGAATAATAGGAAGGAGACAACCAGGAACCAAAAACCTGCAGGGGGTGCTATCTAGGTAAGATGAGATAAACAAAAGAATGCATTACAGTTGCTAATGCAGCCTTTAGGACTAGCCCATGATGGCAAGGACATGTCAGACAGAAGAACAAGAAAAACCTGTTTTTTGCCTAACTTTAAGCATCGTCCATAAGACTCCATCTTGGGCTAGTTATAGCCAACAGGGAAATGTGCAGAGAGAAATGACCTAGGATAGCCTTGTCTGGGTATACCTGCAGCTGATCAACAGTTTCACTAGGGATTTCTACATACTAACTCTATTGGGAGACAGTCTGCGGAAGTCCCTGTATCTGTTAACAGGCAGTATCCATCAGACCTTCCTTCGCATATCCTTAGATCTACCTTCTGCCAGAACAGATATAACAGATATATATGGTATATATGCATTGTGTGTGGTTCATAATAAATGCACGAACTGAGAGCCTACTACCAGGGAGTATACCACCCACACAGAAGAGCCAGGCAAGCTACCAGTGTCATATTTTATATGCCAAAAAACAGTAAAAACATAGACCTCATTCTCATGACCTGAACGAATGGTTTGAGGCTCTTCATCTCTCTCTGGAGCGAGCAGATGCCCTTGGGCTACACTAGCATGCTGCAGGACCAACAGGACTTATGAAGATATTACTGGTGCCCGCTCGATCAAATTGATGAACAACAGGAAGACAAGTGATACAAGTGATATGGTATACCATTTATGTCACTTGATCACTTGATCACTTAACATCTTGTTATTCATTGATTTGCTCGGCGAGCCAGTAACATCTCCATTTGACCCTATCACGTGCCAGTGTAGCCCAATAGCATCTGGTTGCTTCAGGAATAAGAAGAGCCTCAAACCGTTCGTTCAGGGTCTTTTTTTTTTCTTTTATGGGTCAAACCCGGCAATGCTCATGGGTTTCTCCTGGCTCTACACTCAGGAATTACTTCTGGTGGTGCTGGGGGGGGGTGGATCATATGGGATGCCGAGGATCGAACCCGGCCCGGCACAGGCCAGCTGCGTGCAAAGCAAATGCTCTACCCGCTGGACTATCACTCCGGCCCCTCGTTCAGGGTCTTGACAAAGAAGTCTGACTATCTTGTAGGTGGGCAGCCACATGATCTTTTGACATCCCGTAGAATCCAGTCGGTAAAGGCTCTAGTCCAGTGGTGCGTCTCCGAATCGCATTACATGTCCAGCCCATCTGATTTTCGATGCCTTGGCAAACGAGACAGGGTCCCTGACTCTGGAACAGCGACAGAGGTCAGAACTCCAGATTCCTTCTCTCACTTGAGTGAGGTGTGATATTCCAAACATAGCTCTTTTGATTCCTCTTTGGGAGACCTGAATAGCGTTCTCATCCTGCTTTTGTAGGGTCCAGGTCTCTGAGGCATATGTTAATACAGGGAGAATGGTGGAGTCGAAGAGATGTACCCGGAGCTGGGGGTTCTTCGTCTTTTTCGCTATTTCTTCAATGTTTTTAAAGGCATTCCATGCCTCTCTCTCTTCCTCCTGCGCAGCTCAGGTTTTAGGTCGTTCATCATGTTGACTTCTCGACCTAAGTACACATAACTGCTGCATTCAGAGATGTTTGTTTCATTGAGAATGAATGGGGACTCTGGAACTAGTTCATTTCTCATTAATATAGTTTTGTTGAGATTCAGCTGTATACCTATGACATTTATATAGCACATGTATGGTATATATATATACAATCTTCATCAGCCAAAAGACTCAATATTGCTAAGATGTCACTCTTCACCAGACTAATTTTTACATCAATCCAATACCTCTTAAAATCCCAGCAGGCACTTTTTTGTTTGTTTGGAGTATATAAATTGACAAAGTTATATTTTAAAATACCCTGTAGAAGATCTGAAATAATTGTTCAAGTAATATTGAAAAATAAAAATAAATTTGGAAGTTAAACATTTCTGATTTCAGTACTTATTACAAAGCCACAGGATTCAGGACAATGTATTATTGGTGTAAATAGGGACAAATAGGTGAAGCGACAGAAGGAAGACTTTAGAAAAGGACCCACTCATAATCGATTTTGAACAAAAATTCAATGCCAATTCACTGAATAGATGTTAGCTGTCTTTTCAACAAATGGTGCTGGAACAATTGGATGAACAATTCTTATCTAGCACAAAATTCACTTCAAAATTCCATATTTTGCATGATATGCCTAAATTAAAAATTAAACAATTTCTGGAAGAAAAAAAATCTTTGTGACCATGGGTTCAACTAAGGTTCCTTTGATTCAACACCAAAAGTAGCATCCATTAAGATAACAGGTGGATATGTTGGGCTTAATTAACTTTAAAACCACTTTTCTTCTACAAACATTGTCAAGAGAATGAAAAGGCAAGCTACCATTGATAGAAATAAGTGTATGGATTATATCTATAAATATTTTTGTTCAGATTATGTAAAAATTTTACAAACTGTCATAACAAAAATAATTCATTTACAAAATAGAAATGTGAATAGGTGTTTGACCAAAGAAGATAAGTGGAAAATGCCTATGAAAATTTGTATATTATTATTTTACAGTAGGCAAGTGTAAATAAAAACCCCTATAAAGTACCCATTCAACACCTGTTGGATGACAGGTTTAGCTAGTCTGGGAGCTTTGCTGTTTTACCCACTAACAGCTTAATCAACTTAAGCCAAGATTCATTCTAATGAGATCTCTCTTCTATGTAAACACTGCTAGAGGGTGTGGCAGTTACAGAAGTCACCTTGATTGAATAACTTCTGACTTTTACATCTACTAAGACTTCTATGTTTTCTAGATTGGGCACAGCTCCTCTTTATACCCACTGCACCCAGCGTGGGACAGTTAGAATTTACCAGGAGACTACCACCCTGGCTACGCTGAGACTATAGGAAGACTATAGGAAGGATCATGCTAGCTTGCTCTCAAGCAGGCGGAGTGTGACCCTTTCAGTATATGAGAACAAGATACTCAGAATAACCCTGGTGCAGATAATAAATAAGAAGGACCTTGTGGGTACCATCTAGATTACATGAAGCTCATGAAATTAAGATGTATTACTTTATACCAGCTCTCTCTCAAGTGTTTTACATAAGTAATAATCTCGATAGAAGGGATTAGTCCTTGGCATAACCTTTGTTTATACTTGTAATAGGGTGTGGCACCCCCCCTTCTACAATCTGTTTAGGGTTCTTTGTTGACACAACCCTCCCTGTCACAGATTGGATTACTTTGGTGTGTATAAGGGGACTGACTTTAGGCCCTTTGCCCTTTTGCTCCTTCTTTGGGTAGGACTCCTCTCGGGTGAGATCCTCTCTCTTTGATGGGAGACTTGGGCTCTTTTGTATGGTCTAAGTTCCGACCAGAGCTAGAATTTTTTCATTACATTGGATTGCTGTGGAAGAGCTTTGTACTATTAAAAGCCTTTTTGGAACTGCACCAGACTCGTGAGTTTTGATCCTTTCCCCTAGTGTTCCTCGTAGGTAGAAAAGAACTTCTGTCCTGACACTGTTGGGGAACCCAGCGGCATTCCTGACAAACACCTATTTGAATAACTAAATTTAAAAACATTGAAGTAATGAAGAATTTGGAGGAGTTGGAACTCTCATATATGGTAGGAATATAAAAATTGTGCAACTACATTGGAAAGGGAAGTCCGAGGTGGAAGATGGCGGCCCTCATGGAGTGGGGGAGGTTGTCTGGCTTGTTGTGAGGCCCTGCTGGTGGCAGGGTAGGGCTAGAACCTACCAACCCTCTCGGGTGAGCAGCTGTGCACAGGGAGAGCAAGTAGCAGCTCTGCCCCATGTCTGTCCCCACCTCGGACTTCCCTCTCATCAGAACTCCACCCAGCAGCAGATCAGCCTATTACAGCCCGGATCATCAACACCCACCCTGCATCAGTTTTTTTTTTTTCAATCAGGCCCAGGTATGCTGATCCAGAGACTCACAGACATGGGGCAGAGCTGCTACTTGCTCTCCCTGTGCCCAGCCACTCACGAGGCCCCGGGAGGGATGGTGGGTTCTAGCCCTGGCCCGCCACCCCAGCAGGGCCTCCCAACAAGCCAGACAACCTCCCCCACTCCATGGGGCTGCCATCTTCCACCTCGGACTTCCCTATCATCAGAACTCCACCCAGCAGCAGGCGAGCCTATCACAGCCAGGCTCGAGCGGCTGCTTGCAGCCCACAGTTCATCAATAAATGCTGTATTTAGAGGAGACTACAAGTTTATGCCACCCGCACAGCAAGCCTGGCAAGCTGTCCATGTCATATTTGATATGCCAGATACCAGTAACAATTATATTAGGTCATTCCCATGACCTAATATAATTGTCTGAGGCTCTTTATGTTCCTGGAGCAAGCAGATGCCCTTGGGCTCTACTAGCATGAGGCAGGACATATGGATATATTACTGGTGTCCGCTCAAGCAAATAGATGATGAATGGGAAGATAGTGATAGTGACATTGGGAAACTATTTGATAGTTTTCTTGGGGGCAGGGCAACTGGACCACACCAGGCTATGGTTCTTCTGACTGTGCTTAGGTTCTACTCCCTGCAGGTTCAGGGAACATAGGTGGTGCTGGGAATCCAACCTGGGTCAGCTGTGTGCAGGGCAAGTTCTTTACCTCCTGTATTGCTGCTCCAAGCCCCACCTAGGCCCTACTATGTAGACTAAGGGGAAAATCTTTAGATTCCTGATGGTCTTTTTCCTCTCTGTTTTTTGGATGGAGTGGGGTGGGGAGAGTGAAAGGTAGGAAGTACCTTCCAACAGTGCTTAGGAGGCTCAAGAGGTCACCCGAGTGAAGTAGGCCTTTGATTCCACAGCAGAGCCCACAGCTACAAACTGCCTCGGCTGGTGCTGGAGATACTCAGATCACCCCAGTAGTACTAGAGACCCTATGGGGAAGTGCTGAGGGGAGATCCCTGGCTCTGAGATCCAAGAACATTGCAATGCAGGGATTGAACAAGGTGCCTTATAACTGCACTGTCTCTCCAGCCCCAAAATGATTATTTTGAATGTAGTTTTACTTATTCTTATATTTGTTAATTCACTGATAGCCTTGAGTTTTCATATGCACTGCTATTATTTGGTCAGATATAAATATTTTGTAACTTTGATAATTTTATTTTCACCTCTAAGGTATTGTAAAACTTTTGAACATTTCAAAGTAAGATTTGCATGAGAGTTCAAAGACCAGACACACGCTTATGTTCCTGGGGACCAGGCTCAATCCCTGACACCACACACCACTCCCTGAGCTCTGCCAAGAGTGGTCTCTGATAACAGATACAGCCAGGAGTAAGCTCTGAACAAAGAAAGATGTAGCCTGAACCCCCCCACCCATAAAACAGTATATTTAGCATTTGAGAAATATTACTGTTAAACCAGGGAGAGCCATTAGCAGCTCTGCCCCATGTCTGTGAGTCTCTCGTGAGGCTCCCAGCCGCTCATGAGGTGCCCAGGAGGGATGGCAGGTTCTAGCCCTGGCCCGCCACCCCAGCAGAGCCTCACAACAAGCCAGACGAACCCCCCACTCCATGAGGGCCTCCATTTTTCACATCCAGTCTTCCCCCTCATCAGAACTCCACCCAGCAGACCAGTCTATCACAGCCCAGCTCGCAAGGGGCAGCACGGTTCATCAATAAATGCTGGATTTTGAGATGACTACAAGAGTATGCTACCCGCACGGCAGAGCCTGGCAAGCTACCCTTGTCGTATTTGATATGCCAAATACCAGTAACAATTATAGACCTCATTACCATGACCTGATGGAATGGTTTGAGGCTCTTTATGTTTGTTCCTGGAGCAAGCAGGTGCTCTTGGGCTCTACTTGCATGAGACAGGTTATATGGAGATGTTACTGGTGCCCCCTCGAGCAAATCGATGATGAATGGGAAGACAATGATACAGTGATACTGTTAAACCATAGAAAACTCTGAGAGTATATATTTTATAAATAAGAAAATTGAAGCTAAGAACATGCAAACCACTTGCAAAATGCCCAAAGGGAAGTAAATAAGGATATGTAGATTAAAAGCTAAGCACATATGGTTTCAACCATGTGTTGCATCAAAAGAAATCACTTAAGACATGTTAGAGAATACTTGAATAACTGGAAGAGAAACATAGTCACCATGTCACTATTCAGACCCTGTAAAGTAGTCTGGGGTTTTGGAAGAAAATTTACTGAACATTAAACAAAATAAGATTAACTTTATTCCATGAATAATAAAATTTGAGGACTTAAAATTTAAGTTAAATTATAAAAAGCTAGTTTACACTTTTTTTTGTTTTTGCTATTTGGGTCACACCTGGCTATTCTCAGAGGTTTCTCCTGGCTCTGCACTCAGGAATTACTCCTGGAGGTGCTCGGGGGACCATATGGGATGCTGAGATCAAACCCGGGCGGCATGGGCCAGCCACGTGCAAGGCAAATGCCCTACCTGCTGGACTTTCGCTCCGGCCCCTAGTTTACTTCTTACTGAATTTTTTAAGCTGGAAATTTTAGTGCTCTAGATAAAATGATCATTTTTTTCTTAATATAGTCAATATATTACCCAAGAAAGGGCTTTTAGGCGCACATCATATTTTTCTAATTCATCAAAATAAAAAAAACTACCTATTTCATTTTCACCTAATGCCAGACACCCTGTACAATGTTTGGCATAAATGCATGATAACTTTACCTATAAGATTTGAGCTATTACTCATCCATAAGACTTGACTATGAACAGTATAGTTTGGATTTATAATGATATTTATTTTATAGAATACCATAGTATTAATTCTCTTGATTTTCTGAAGTCAGCTTTCTAATATTCACATATTTTACATCATCTATACATTATAATAGAGCATATACATATGTGTTTCCATATATATGTATATACACATATATCCCCTTCTATAAAGTGGTACAAAATGTATTTACAGGGGCCAGAGCAATGATAGTTACAGCAGCTAGGGTTCTTGCCTTGCATGTGGTCAATCCAGATTCAATCCCTGGAATTCCATATTGTCCCCTGTGTACTGCCAGGGGTAATTTCTGAGTGCAGAGCCAGTAGTAACCCCTGAGTGTTACTGGTGTGGCCCAATACAAAAATAAAAGAAAACCCAAAAAAAGTAACGTAGAGGATATATTAGTCTATCAAAATATGTGAACATTAAATATTCTCTAAGAAGTTTTAAAATATTAAGAAATTGTTGTTTTTTACATAGCCAATAGTACTTTTGGCTTGATTATTTAAGTGCCCTAATTAAAATATTAATGGATAAAATAATAAACACTGGATTTATTTTTAAAACATTGTTTGAATATGAAAAGAAGATCAGAATGTGAGCAAGTCAAGATTGCTTGTGACCTTTGGCATATAGATCTTTCACATAATAATCAAAATGAGATTTTATTATAGAGTTCACTGCATTAAAATGTATTTTTGTGTTTGAAATAATTCATAATATTTATTACAGCCATCTTAAAATACCTTTATACAATTGTCCAAATATGGCCTTGCTAAATTCTATTTTGTCTCAGATATTTCTCTCTAGCAACTCTTCATCTGTTTTCAACTCCATGACCAGCAGTCTTGTCTCTAGTTCTTCGTTTTCAATTTTGTTTCCTGAAGACTACAGCTTGTGACTGCTATAATATTGTAATCCTGACAGTTTTAGTACATATGGAACTTATAGTCTTTATTTTTTTCTTCTTGGTTATTTAAAATGTTTGCCTCAGCTAATTGGGCTGGACATGTAATGCGATTTGCAGATGACCACTGGACTAGAGCTGTTACAGACTGGATCCCACAGAATGTCAAAAGATCACATGGCCGCCCACCCACAAGATGGTCAGACTTTCTTGTCAAGACCCTGAAGGAACGGTTTGAGGCTCTTCATATTCCTGAATCAGCCAGATGCCATTGGGCTACATTGGCACGTGATAGGATCCAATGGAAATGTTACTGGCACCCGCTCGAGCAAATTGATGAATAATAGGATTCAAGTGATCAAGTGAAGTGAAGTGACCTCAGCTAATTATTTTTTTTCAGCTAATTATTTTTAAATGTCTAATCCACAAATACACTCATCTATGTCATAGTGAAGTTTCTTAGATGGTACATTTTTAAAACTAGAATATAGATTATGCAATTCTTTTATTTTAAATCTTTTGTATTTATTTTTTGGTATGTGGTGAAAAATTGTGTAACACACTTATGAATTAGGTAAACTTAAAATTTGTTCTTTATTCATGAAGAATATGGATAGTCTTCTAATTATTACAAAGTAATTCTCATTGAGGTAATTGTGGTTTATACAGCATAAATGCATGGATGTCTTAGGGGGTACTGCCAGATTGCCAATTTCCTCGACTGCTACTTATTGAACCCTTTTAAAGTACTCTTGCCCAAGGAAATTTAAATTCTATTTCCAGATCTAAGAATTTCTTTATATTGGACATTATCTATTCCATGATTTTGTTTATATAGCAATTAAGAATGAGATTACATAGAAGGTGTCTCCTACTTATTTCACTCATTATACACACTTTCAGTATTACTCATGTTTTAACAAGGATAAGATTCTATATTATATTTCAGTTATGGTAGATCGAGAATGAGTTTTTTTTACTTTGGGGTATGTGTGGTTCTACATAAACACCTATTAATTCAGTTTTTCAAACTCATAACTTAAGGCTATTATTTTCTTATTGATTTTCTGTCTGATTGATATGTCTAATAGTGAGAGTGAAATATTAAAGACTTCTGTAACTTGTATTGTTGATGTTTCTCTATCAGCCTAGTAATACTTGTTTATAAGTTTTAACAACTGTGCCCTTCATTTGCTGTGTATATATTAATGAGTTTAGTCCTCTTGATCCCTTAACCATAATATGCTTCCCTTCCTGTGTGTATTACTTTTTGTTTGAAAACTGTTTTATCTAGTGTATATATGACTTCCTTTTATCTTAATCCTACGATTTTACCTGTATTATTAATTTCAACTTTTAGTTTGAGCTTATGTTTGTAATTGAAGTTAAAGTGGGACTTCAGAAAACAGAAAGCTTTTGATTATGTTTCCTATCTCTGTAGTGTCTCTGCACCTTTTGATTTGTGTCTTCAGGCCAACCTTCATTCAATAAAATTATAAGTATAAAATAATTTGCTAATTTAATGTACAGATTATGTTTATTTTGCCCCTTGTTTTTTGTTCTTCTTGTATTTATCCTCTTATACATTGATGTCTCTCTTTTGTGTAGTAATCAAGTTACATTTTTTAAATTTTCCTTTGATGTTATTTTAAACTTATCATGAAATGCTACTTCAAGAGTTCTAAACTTATCCTATATTAATTTTAAAACAAGTAAACCTCAAGTTATTTGAGCCTCCAGCTTACTATCTTTCCGTAGTTTGTTCTCTTATGATCTTACTATCAAGTGCGTGTATGTGTTTGTAAAAAACTTTGCATATTTTTAACTTTTCGAAATTAGTGACCATGAATGAGGATCACACAGCCATAAGTACTGTGGTATAATATCCAAAGTACTGAAAAGATATATTTACCTAATTTACAAAATTTGGGGCGGTAAATGGCTCAGCCAGCCCCTGGCTGAGTCCAATATAACTCAAGGTTTCACTCACTCCTGCAGGAGAGGGCCACTCTGGCCAGACTTGGAGCAGGGATTTGGGCTCCTCCTCCCATTCCTCCACCTCCATGTTGGAAGGCGTGGCTGTGAACTCCCAAACACCACAGCCAGCAACCCCGGAAGAGAGACACTCCAGACCCACAGCTGCACCAGGTGCGCAGAGCGGCCACACAACAGTCTTAGATAATACTGGAAGTTAGGTCCAGGTCCTTCCCAGTATCTTTCACACTTATACACTGTATACAGTTCTAAGCAGGTTCTAGCTGTGGCCCGTCATCCCAGTGAGCCTAGCAAGAAACCAGGGGAAACCCCACATCATGAGGTCAGTCATTCTCAACATCCGGACTCCACAGTTCCTCAGAGCTCCACCTACAAGAAAAACAGATCTCTCCCTGTTGAGGTTCATCAGTAAAGCTCGAGATGAGAGCCTACTACTATGAGTGTACCACCTACACGGCAGAGCCTGGCAAGCTACCCGTGTCATATTTGATATGCCAAAAACCAGTAACAATTATAGACCTCATTCCCATGACCTGAAGGAATGGTTTGAGGCTCTTCATATTCCTGGAGTGAGCAGATGCCCTTGGGCTACACTAGCATGTGACAGGACATATGGAGATGTTACTGGTGCCTGCCTCGAGTAAATCAATGAGCAACAGGAAAATAAGTGATACAAGTGACCAGCAGTCTAGTGAAAATTCTCATCATCTCACTGTAACTGCCTCAGGAGCTCCTAAATGCACAGTCAACTTTTCCAGCACCTCAATATATTCTTAATATATTACACAGTAAGTTTTCAGAATGTAGGTCTGGCCTTAGTACTCAATTTTTAATATCTTTCAATATGTCCACATTGTCCTAGGAAAAATAAAAGCAAACCACACTTCTATGATCTATAAAGTCACTAGTGTGCCATTGCGACAATTTTCTCCTTAGTTGTCTTGCTGTCAAAGGCACCACTATCTTGTCAAATTACCTTACATGCAGGTTTAGCAGGACTTTTACACTGTGATTTCTCTGTGAGGTTCTTAAAATGGTTTTTCCTACTCACAAGTCACATCAGATTTCTTTTCCAACTTCTATAAATTTGCACCATTTCTGAGTGTGTGTGTGTGTGTGTGTGTGTGTGTGTGTGTGTGTGTGTTCCAGAGCCTAATGTTCGGTCTTCTCTCCTCTCTTTCACTCTATTTTCTTCTCTTACCTCTTTTTGCTGGAGCTGAAATTGCTCCCTGGCTGGTCATATTCTAGCTCCATACTTTTTTAAAAAAATTTATTTTGAATCACCATGAGATAGACCAATACAAAGCTGTTCATGATTGGGATTCAGTCATACAGTGTTCCAGCTCCCATCCTGCCACCAGTGTGCTTTTATCAGCACCAACATCCCCAGATTCCACCCTCCACATTCCCGGTCCAGTTTCCCCCTTTCTTTCTCTCTCTCTCTCCCTTTTGGGATTGTGGTTTGCAATACAGATACTGAGAGATTATCATGTATATCCCTTTACCTACTTCCAACACTCATTTCTTGTCCAGCATGATCAATTCCATCTATTATTGTATTCCAGTCCCTTCTATATCTTACCTCCCTCTGCCCCTACATACTTTGGTAGATTTCAACCATGGATCAGTTCTCCTGGCCCCTGCTTTCCCTGTCTTTGGATATTAGTCTCATACTAATTTTTTAATAGTAGTGCTAGTGTACTTCCCTCTGTACCAGGTATCCTTTAAATACCAGCTACAGAGGGAAGTCACCGTGATAGGGGATAGTGCAGGCTCCTTGCTTTGTTCCCAGGAGAAGCAATGAACAAAGAGAAAGACCATGACACTAACAGAATCACAGCCAGGAAGCTGAAGCTCCCTATTGTACCTCAGAGATCGACACGGTGCAAAAGGGGACAAAAAGATAGGAGGTAGATGAAGTAAAATGTCTGGAGGCTACCACCCATAAATGAGTGTAAAAATGGCAGGCTGCGAGCCAGAGAGAACCCAGAGATTAGAGTTGAAAATGGTATGGAAGCCCATGCACTTCATCCAAGTAAAGATCATACGAAAGAACTGAGTTGCTCCAACACGCAAAATAACAACAGTGAAAGTGCTCTACACATCTACCTCCCCATGCCTACGTACTGCTCCTGACCTTGTAAAGTGCACTATCAGCTGAGCTTCAGAATGGAATACACTGGGTGGTGTCACAAACAAAAACCATATTCCCCCCCACACCCGATCATCAGTACTGTTACTATACCCCTTCCTTCACATCCAATACTACACCCTACTGACACAGCAACTATAAATACAGGCCTAAGTTCCTAGCAAAGCCAGAAGAGTACCCCTCCAAATAATATGACATAAAGCCACATTGTCACCACATTTGAGAATATGAGGCTACAAAATAGATTCTCTAATTTTTCAATTACCTAAATATATGGGGAATTTAATTGTTGTTCAATTCCCTAAATTGTTGCTCCAGATTACAGGAAAAAATAATTTTAAGTAGTAAAATGACAGAAAAAATATATAAATATGACAATTTGAGATCTCAAGAAAAGATGTCTCAAACAAGAACCTGGTTGGATCTAACCTCAATGATGGGAAAGATTATATCTTTATTATATAGTTTAGTTATAGTTTAAACTTTATTATATAGTTTTAGTTTTTATATCTTTATTATATAGTTTATTATATAGTTTAATCCGGCCCAGGTACGCTGATCCAGAGACTCACAGACATGGGGCAGAGCTGCTACTGGCTCTCCCTGTGCCCAGCCGCTCATGAGGTGCCCGGGAGGGATGGCAGGTTTCACCACCCCAGCAGAACCTCTCAACAAGCCAGACGACCCCCCACTCCATGAGGGCCTCCGTTTTCCACATCGGACTTACCCCTTGTCAGAACTCTACCAAGCAGACCAGCGTATTATAGCCTGGCTTGCGAGGCCGCAAGGGCCGCGTGGTTCATCAATAAATGCTGGATTTAGAGATGACTACAAGAGTAGGCTACCCTCACGGCAGAGCCTGGCAAGCTACCTGTGATGTATTTGATATGCCAAATACCAGTAACAATTATAGACCTCATTCCCATGACCTGATGGAATGGTTTGAGGCTCTTTATGTTCCTGGAGCAAGCAGGTGCCCTTGAGCTCTACTTGCATGAGACAGGTCATATGGAGATGCTACTGGTGCCCGCTCGAGCAAATCGATGATGAACGGGAAGACAGTGATACAGTGATACAGTGATATAGTTTAAAATTCTATTAGAAAGCGCTCAGTGTAAAAGAAAAATCAGAAAAGCACGTCAAAGTGATACAAGAAAATTAAGGAATAATGAGCATTACTTTTCATATCCCTATCGGCTGTCTGTATGTCTTTGAGAAAGCTCATGATCAGCACTTCACATTTTTGTTTCTTTGTTTTGGCATTAAGTTTTATAACTACTTAATGTGTCTTGGATACTAACCCTTTGTGACTAGGTATTTTCTCCCAGTCTATAGGGTATCTTTTATATTATAGCCATTGTTTCTTTCACACAGCATAAGATTCTTAGTTTGCTATAATTCAGTTTATTATTAAATCTGTTTATTTGCCCAAAGCACTGAGTCATAAAAATGCCTCCAGATTCACTGTGACAAAGGAGTCTATGTTTCCTGAATATAGTTTGTCAATTTAGGTCTGATAGCTAGATCTTTAATCCATTTTGATTGACTAGTGTGATTAAAAAAAAGGCTGAGTTCATTTTTTTCATATATGACTAACCAGTTTCTCAACACCATAAGTTAAAGAAGCTTTCCTTGGTCCACTTCATATACTTTCATTGAAGATTACCAGTTATATACCCGAGGGCATGTTTCTGGACTTTTAATTCCATTTTATGAGTCTGAGAGTCTGTGCTTATGCCAATATTATATTGTTGATCATTATAGCCTAATAGTGTAACTTAAAATTGGGAAAAGGAAGGATGTTGGGGCTGTCTAGGGTCTCCAACAGTATTAGGGTCTGCCAGGTTCCCTAGCCATATTTGGGGCAGATGACCATCCCCTCCAGCTGATGGGAAAAAAAGCAAGGGCACCAGTTTAGAAAATCCACACACTCCTTACTCAAACTCTATCTACACAAATACACACTGACCCCCAAACTGCTAGAGATCAATCATATACAGAACTTGAGGATTTTACGGAAGGGAAAAGGCTCTTTTTTCCCAAAGCAATGAGGTAAAGCCAGGCTTTCTCTCATTGTTTTTCCCCCAAAACAATGAGGTAAAGCCAGGCAAAGCCCCCAAGGATAATGTCCCTGCCCCTAATGGCTACTGGGTGGAAACTGGCTGGTAAACAACCATTTCAATAATATTTCTAGTCATTTTTGTATAAACAAAGTAAGAGACAAGCATTTATCTACACCCAAAATTAAATTTATAGGGTGACATTTCCTGAGGAGATCACATCATATGACCCAGACTATGTTCCCCTTAGACAGAGCCAGGGAGACCCCCCGAGGCTTCCTGCCATGTCTGTGGGGGTCCTGAGGATGGCAGGAGCCCATCGGAGCGGGTTGGGAGAGGGCGTATGTGACGGGGCTCCTGCACGTCCTCTGAGGCTTCACCCATCTCCGGAGGGGCCCTGAGGTCTGGCAGGGCCACACCCCTGGCGAGTGGGCCGGAAGGAGGCTCCTGGGTCGAGCCCCTCACCAACTGCTCCAGGGCTGTGTCGGAGTCCAGCAGGCAGGGCGGGGCGCCAGCGGGACTTTCTGACCAACAAGGCAGTGGGCAAGGCCCAGAGCGGGAGCGGGAGCTGGGGCTAGTCTCGCTGCTACAGGGGAAGCCGGAAGGAGTCTCCCTGGCTCTGTCTAACTGCAGGTGGGGGCGGTGGGGCCGGAGCAGGACCATGGGAGGGTCACATCCAAAGTGTGTGTCTAGGGGGGAGGGCGGGAGGCAGCGGCGTGGAAGAAGCTTCCAGCAGGGACTTGCAGCGCGGCCCAGAGCTGGACGCCCTCCTGAGACCTCCAGGGCCTACAGGGCCCTCGCTGTAAACCCGCGTTCACAGGAGCCAGCCCGGCTGCAGGACGCCAGCCTCCAGCCGAGGACGGAAGTGGGCCAGCAGAGAGGAGGCCAGAGCGGTCAGCCAGTGGGCAAGCCTGTAGCAGGAAGACAGCACAGACCACCCAGCCCCACCCCGAGTGAGCCCTGAGTGCAGAGCCAGAAATAGGCCATGAGCACCCCAGTGTGGCAGAAAAAACAAGGATTGTGGAAATTAAAATCAAGGGCACTCACTTTTATATTTAATCCGTTTATAAGAATTTTCGAAGAGTATGCTACCCTGCGGCAGAGCCTGGCAAGCTAACCGTGTCATATTTGATATTCCAGATACCAGCAACAATTATAGACCTCATTCCCATGACCTAATGGAATGGTTTGTGAGGCTCTTTATGTTCCTGTAGTAAGCAGGTGTCCTTGGGCTCTACTTGCATGAGACAGGTCATATGGAGATGTTACTAGTGTCCACTCGAGCAAATCGATGATGAACGGGAAGACAGTGATACAGTGATGTTCCCCTTGCCAGATTGATCATATCCAATCCCCACAGGGTCCTATCGCCAAAAACCTCAGAATGCAAGGCAACAGTCCTACTCGGCTCCAGCTGCGTGACTGTCCACAGCTTATCTTAGGTCTTGTTCTGTGACTCAGCTCTTATCTTTGGACCAGAGCATGGCATAATTTAAGGTATTGCACTCAAAATATAGTTGTCCTATTTCAAAGCCAGGGTGATCTTGTTTCCTGGTTCCATCCAGTTCCATGTAGGAACCCTCTCTTTGGGGGTGTGAGGAATTAATCATCTAAGGGCAACTGAGGCATTTAGTTAGAAAATATGACAGAAAATCAGGAGAAACCAATTCACCAATGTTTAGTCTTAATCATCTTCCAGTGTGTATACAAAAAAAAAATCTTTACTATTTTCAAAGAGCGTACTGCAAAGATAAATAGCCCTTAACATCACAAAACTCAGGGCTACCAAGTGGAGCAAGTAATCCAACAGGTCACCAATCTTCTTTTACCCAAGATTGCTTTGGATATCTAGATTTTCCTCAGATTTTTTACTATTGTTTATTATTTCATATGCATTTCAATAGCAGTTGCTCTAACTCTAAAAATGTCATGAGGATTTTTATAAAAACTATTTTTAATAAAACTACAGGGTGCCCTCGGGGGAGGGGCTTTGGACCTAGTACCCACCCTGCCAAAGCCCTGGCACTCACACTCACACCCCAAAATGGCTATCATGCCAATGGCCTGTCTCCACCTCCTCAGGACTAAGCTCTGCAGAGACACCAAGCTGTCAAAAACTTCAGGTACAACAGTCTCCTGGCTGAGTAATCTGGGGTCATCTCAGAGTGGAGGTGTGAAGTCTCCCACCACTCCTTGTATTTCCAGAAGCCTTGGCAGCCATACCTACATCCCACTACAACTGCCATGAAAACTTACTACCCAGTTAAATTTTCTGGAGTTTCTGAAACATGACCCCATGACCCCTCCAAACGCTACAATACTAACAGCCCAGTAAGAGCACATAAAATTGGATGGAAAAGTAACATAGAAGCTAACTAAGCTCAATAAACAAAAACATTAACACGGAAGTTTTAACTAGCAACAAACAGCTTAGTAAACTCTCAGATAAAGATATAATATCCCTATGGTGAGCCATAACAATTTCCCTTTTACTGAAATATTGTTGATAACTAAATTAGTCATTTAGTTAGAACAAGCAATATAAAATAAATTATTTTATGCCTGGTAAGAGTGCAGTCTTGGGTATTTGGGAAAATGTGGACAATGGTGTAGGAAAGGTCACATGGTATAGGATTGGGGTTGGAATATTGAATGCCTGTAACAAATAAATCATGAACAACTTAGTAAACCATAGTATTTAAATGAAGGGGGAAAATAAATTGACTGGGTCTGAGAGAGAATACAGTGGGTTGGGTGCTTGCCTTACACATGGCCTATCTGGGTTTGATCCCCAACATCCCACATGTTCCTGAAAGCACCACCAGTAGTAATTACTGAGTGCAGAGCTAGGAGTAATCCCTATAAGTCACCATGTGTGGCCCCAAAGCAAACAAAACTAAATACATAAAATGAATTAACTGTCCATGTAGAAACTGAAGAAACTTCCAAACACTAGAGATCTCTCTTTAATATCTGTCTGGTGCCACCTGCATTACAAGCCTTTGTCTGTGGTACTTCCAGTATAGCTTCAGTACCTACAGAAGCATGACCTGATACATACACCTGAGCCCCCTTTCTCTTCTTCTCTGGACTTCTATTCAATAAAAAAGCAGATTTGCATCTAGTTCTGTGCTGTTAGACAGTAGAAAGGTCACATGAACCTCTGGACATGACTTTCCTTTTCCTTCTGTCCCAGTGGTCAGCTTGCACACTAGTCCCTGAGGACTCAGTTCCTCTCTTTTACCTCCTAACACTTCCTGTTCAGTACCCATGCATTTAGAAACTCACCTGAGTCACTGTTGTCTGCAGGAGCTCTCTGTGATGACCAATAGAATGTTGTACTCTTCTTTCTCCAAAGAGCTCTCACACAGAAACTTTCGTTGTTTTCTTTCTGTTGATTTGGGTCCCAGTGTGATTTACTCAGCTCCCTTCTTGACCATCTTGGCCCTACTTCCACATAAAAAAGACTAGTAACTTCTAAAGTTTCTCATAGTAGGTTTCCAATAGAATGCTTAGCAGAAATTCCACAGGCCAGAATAAAATTAGAGACATATTCAAGGTATGCAACAATTAAAACTGTCAGCCAAAAGCACTACATCCTACTAGAACATCTTTCAGAAATGAAGAATGCTACTAAAAATCAAGTAAATGTGACATCACTAAATTAAAACAAAAAAAACCAAACGTGAGGGCATAAATATACACAATTTTTTGGATAAATAATTTGAAAGTTTTTCTTTAAGCAAATTCAATGACTTACATGAAAACAAAGAAAGAAAATTATACACTATCAAGTTAGAAAGTACATATTGATAGTTTCTTATATTTTGTAAGAAGAACCAAATTCAGAATGAATAAAATGAAAATTCAGCAAATAGAAACAGCAGGATATATCTGATAGAAGAGTCAGTAAACTAGTAAGAGCTTTGAAATAACAAAGTCTGAAGAGAAAAGGAAAGAGAAATAGGATGAAGAAATTGACTTCCAGAGAATTGATGACAGAAAGCTATTCTAATCATTATTAGGATTCCAATATGTAAAAACCATAGAAATATATATATACTATACCTGCATATATATGAGTAAATAATAGTAGATAATAGTAAATCTGAAATAATGAACCTCTTGACAAAGAAAGGCCAAAGAATCGATAGTATTACTAGTAAATTCTAGCTATCAGCATTTAAAGAAAAATCAATACCTTTTTTTAATTTTCCAAATTTATCTAAAACACAATCAAACATAAAAATTGATTAGCTGGACTTGATAAAAAAGTGTCTAATCTACAAAGAATACTGTTAAACAATAAGACAAGTTACAAACAGAGAAAATATATTCCAAATACAACCTTAAAAAAGAACACTTACCAAGATACACAAAACCTCTAAAAAAGGAAACAGGGGCTAGAGAGAGTATAATGAGTTGGGTGCCTGCTTTGCTTATGGATGATCCAGTTCAATCCCTGGTACCACAAATTGTTCCTTGAGCCCTTTAGAAGTAATCCCTAAGCACAGAGCCAGAAGTAATCACTGAACACTACTGGGTATGGGCCCCAAACAAGCAAACACACAAAACAAAACCAATGGGAAAATGAGCAGAATAGCAAACTAATACCTGGTCAAAAATAATATATAAATGTATGCATATTATACATAATACACATATGCACAAATGTTCAACACTGCCTACGAGGAAAAGGCTGAAAATTAAAGCAATAAGATAAATTATGTTTCCACTACTCATGACATTTTTCAAAGAAATTGATCAAATCTTTTTAAAATTTGTATGGAGCAATAAATAGCCACAAATAGCTAAAGCAACCCTTGGGGGAAAAGATGAGAAGCATCACCCTCCCCAACTTCAAACTGTATTATTAAGTGGTAGTAATTAAAACAACATGGTATTGGAATAAAGACACATGTAGACCTATGGAATAGAGCTGAATATCTTGACACAGACCCTCAAATATATGCTAATTTATTCCTTGATAAAACAGCAAAAAATATGAAGTGGAGCAAGTAAAGCACCTTCACAAGTTGTGCTGGGGAAAGTGGGCAACTACCTGTAAGAAAAGGAACTCAGACCTCTTTCTAATGCTGTGTGCACGAAAGTCAGACAAAAATGAATTTAGGATCTCAACATCAGACCTGAGTCCATAAGGTACATTGAAGGAAATGTAAGCAAAATCATCCACAGCATTGAAGCTAGAGGCATCTTCAAAGATGAAACACCACTGACCAAGCAAGTGGAAGCACAGATAAACAAATAGGACTACATGAAACTAGGAAGCTGGGGCCAGAGCAATAGCACAGCAGGTAGGGCCTTTGCCTTGCACGTGGCCAACCTGGGTTCAATCCCCATATGGTCCCCAAGCACCACCAAGAGTAATTCCTGAGTTCAGGGCCAGGAGTAACCCCTGAGCATCACTGAGAGTGACCCGAACATAAAAAAAGAAACTAGAAAGCTTCTGAACTTCAAAAGAAATGGTGACAAAGAGAGTCCATACAGGACACTCATTCACTGTTGGTAGGAAAGTTGACTGGTACAGCCTTTTTTGGAAAACAATATGGACATTTCTCCAAAGACTGGAAATTGAGCTCCCTTTTGACCCAGCCATACCACTCCTGGGAATATACCCTGGGAAGCCAAAAATCACACAGCAGAAACACCATCCGCACTTTTATTTTCATAGCAGCACTATTCACAATAGCCAGAACCTAGAAACAACCAGTATGCCCGAAAACTGATGACTGGTTAAAGAAACTTTGGTACATCTACACAATGGAATACTATGCAGCTGTTAGGAAAAATGAAGCTATGAAATTTGCCTATAAATGGATGGACATGGAAAGGATCATCATGTTGACTGAAATTAGTCAGAAGGAAATAGAGAGATATAGAATGACTGCATTTATTTGCATGACATATATATATATATATATATATATATATATACATATTATGACACCAAAATCCAATGTCAGGCGAAATGTGGATCAGGAGGTCTTACCAAAAGTAGAAATTACCACAAACGTGTGGGGAGTCAGAGGTTAGGTAAGACAGAAAAGGGAACATGTGTGAACAAATGTCGAAAGGGCTAATACCAACCTAGAACTAAGCATTAAATACAGGCAAAAAATTGCACATGATGGCCTCTAAGTGTATGTAGTGCAACCCACAATGTATAAGAGAAGGAAAAGAGAGAGAAGGAGAGAGAAAAGAGATTAAGAACCTGCCATTTAGGCAGGCTATGGGAGAGAGGGAAGGGAATTGGGGACATTGGTGGTGGGAAAAGGTAAGTGGGTGGTGGAGGGGCGGGGTGCTGGAACACTATGTGACCGAAACCTCTAAACTTGAACATTGTAATTATATATCTCATGGTGGTATAATAAAAATATTTAATAAAAAAAGAGAGCCCATGCATTGGGAAAGAATATTTACAAATACCCATATGATAAGGGGTTAATCACTTCACTTGATCACTTGACATCCCATTATTCGTCAATTTGCTCAAGCAGATGCCAGTAACTGTTGGAGGACATGTTTAGCTAATCTGGGAGTTTTGTTGTTTTGCTCACTCCCAGCTTAATCTTATTTAAGCCAAGGTTCATTCTAATGAGATCTCTCTTCTATGTAAACACTGCTAGAGGGTGTGGCAGTTACAGAAGTCACCTTGATTGAATAACTTCTGACTTATACATCTACTAAGACTTCTATATTTTCTAGATTGGGCACAGCTCCTCTTTATACCCACTGCACCCAACGTGGGACAGTTAGAATTTACCAGGAGACTACCACCCTGGCTACGCTGAGACTAAAGGAAGACTATAGGAAGGATCATACTAGTTTGCTCTAAGCAGGCGAGTATGACCCTTTCAGTACATGAGAACAAGATACTCAGAATCACCCTGGTGCTGATAATAATAAGGACCTTGTGGGTACCATCTAGATTACATGAAGCTCATGAAGTTAAGATGTATTACTTTATATCAGCCCCCTCTCTCTCCAGTGTTTTACATAAGAGATAATCTCGGGATTAGTCCTTGGTGTAACCTTTGTTTATACCTGCAATAGGGTGTGGCACTACACTCTGTTTAGGGTTCTTTGTTGGCATGACAACCTCCCGATTGGATTACTTTGGTGTATATAAGGGGCTGACTTGAGGCCCCTTCACCTTTGCCTTTTGGTTCCTCAGCCTTCAGCTTTTGGCTCCTGCGGCTTTTGGCTTTTGGCTTTGGCCTTTTGCTCTTTGGCCTTTTGCTCCTTCTGGGTAGGACTCAGCTAGGGTGAGATCCTCTCTCTTTGGTGGGAGACTTAGGCTCTTTTGTATGGTCTAAGTTCGGACCAGAGCTAGAGTTTGTTCATTATATTGGATTGCTGTGGAAGAGCTTTTGTACTATTAAAAGCCATTTTTGGAACTGCACCGGACTCATGAGTTTTCATCTTTCTCCTGGCGTCCTTGGAGGTAGAAGACAACCTCTGTCCTGACACTGTCGGGGACCCCGGCGACGTTCCCCGACAAGTAACATTTCCATTTGTCCCTGTCACATGCTAGTGTAGCCAATGGCACCTGCTTGCTCCAGGAATATGAAGAGCCTGAAATCGTTCATTCAGGATCTTGACGAAGAAGTCTGACCATCTTGTAGGTGGGTGGCCATGTGATCTTTGACATCCCGTGGGATCCAGTCAGTATATTAGGCACTGGTAGAACTTAAAAAGGAAAACCATCCAACCCCGTCAAAAAATGAGAGAAGAAATGAACAAAACTTCCATAAAGAAGAAATTCGAATAGACAAAAGGTATATGAAAAATGCTCATCATCACTAATCATCTGAGAAATGCAAATCAAAACAATGAGATATCATCTCACAAAAACAGAGACTGGCACACATCCAAAAAGAACATGAACAACCAGTGCTTGTGTGGATGGGGGGAAGGGACTCTTATTGTTGTTGGGAATAGCAACTGATTGAGCCCTTTTGAAAAACAGTATGGACTTTCCTCCAAACACCAGAAATTTAGCTCCCATTTGACCCAGCAATGCCACTCCTGGAAATCTGTCCTGATGGTCCAAAATCACAAAACAGAAACACCATTTGCAATTTTATGTTCACTGCAGCATTATTCACAATAATCAGAATCTGAAAACAACGTGAGTGCCTGAGAACAGATGACTGAGCAAAGAAACTATGGTACCTCTAAATAATGGAATACTATGCTATGCTGCTGTTAGGAAAAATGAAGTCATGAAATTTGCAATTTAAAATTATATGTGGATAACCTGGAGATTATCATGCTGATTGAAATTAGTCAGAAGGAAAAGAACAGATATAGACTGACCGCATTCATTTGTGGAGTATAATATATATGTTTGGAAATGGTTAATGCTAGACTCCAACTGAGTATGGAAAGTAGGCAAAGAGGTATACATGGTAATCTTTCAGTATCTGTATTGCAAACCACAATGCACAAAAGAAGAGAGTGAGAAAAGATAAGTGCCTTCTATAGAGACAAGTTTGGGGTGGGAAACTAGGGACATTCATGTTGGGAGGTGTGCACTGGTGGAGGGATGGGTGTTGGAACACTGTATGACTGAAACCCATACAGTAGCAGTTTTGTAATTGTCTCACATTGATTTAATAAAAAAATACACACCCGCTAGAATTACTATTATCCCTGAATTATTAATTAAATTAAATAGAATTAATATAAACAGAGCCTGGCAAGCTACCTGTGTTATATTTGATATGCCAAATACCAGTAACAATTATAGACCTGATTCCCATGACCTTAAGGAATGGTTTTAGGCTCATTTGTGTTCCTGGAGCTAGCAGATGCCCTTGGGCTACACTAGCACATGACGGGATGTATGGAGATGTTACTGGTGCCCGCTCAAGCAAACAGATGAACAACAGGAAGACTAGTGATATGAGTGAATATAAACAATACAGTACTGATATATTTTATTATTATAAAATAAGATTAATCAATTACTTTATATAAATAACTTATTAATATAATATATTCTGTTGTTATATAATAAAATGACTCCTATATAATTACATACAAATAGAATAACTAAAATGCAAAACATTGACAACGCCAAATGTGAGGAGAAGGTGGGTCTATAAGAAATGGTAACTCTCATTGCTGACAGATCAGAAACTGATAAAACTAGTTTTGGAGAGCAGTTTTGTAGTTTCATACAAATCTATACAGTCTTATCATAGGATCAGCGCTTAAAATTTGGTATTTACCAAATAAATTGAAGACTATCTTCAAAGAAAATTTAGAGTCTGCATCTCATTTTGAAAAAACATGGGGCAGAGCTGCTACTTGCTCTCCCTGTGCCCAGCTGCTCGTGAGGCACCCGGGAGGCATAGCAGGTTCTAGCCCTGGCCTGCCACCCCAGCAGAGCCCCACAACAAGCCAGACCACCCTCCCCTACTCCATGGGGCCTGCCATTTACCACATCCGGACTTCCCTCTCATCACAACTCCACCCAGCAGACCAGACTATCACATCCCGCCCGCACGGCTGCTAGCAGACGTGCGGTTCATCAATAAATGCTTTATTTAGAGGTGACTACAACAGTATGCCACCCGCACGGCAAGCCTGGCAAGCTGCTCGTGTAGTATTTGATATGCCAAATACCAGTAACATTTATATTAGGTCATTCCCGTGACCTAATATAATGGTTTGAGGCTCTTTATGTTCCTGGAGCAAGAGGATGTCTTTGGATTATACTAGCATGAGACAGGACATATGGAGATATTACTGGTGCCTGCTCTAGCAAATAGATGATTAACGGGAAGATAGTGATAGTGATCTCACTTTACTTGTAATTGCCAAAAGTAGGCAATTTAGATGTCTAGATGTCCTTTAATATATGAATAAATAAACTGTGATATAATCAAATGCCTTTAATATATGAATAAATAAACCATGTTATAAATCAAATCAGAGCCTGGCAAGCTACCCATGTCGTATTTGATATGCCAAAACCCAGTAAAATTATAGACCTCATTCCCACGACCTGAACAAATGGTTTGATGCTCTTCATGTTCCCGGAACAAGCAGATGACCTTGGGCTACACCAGCAGTGACAAGAACATCACATGCCCCCTGGAGCAAATCGATGAACAACAGGAAGCCAAGTGATACAAGTGAAGTGATAATCAAATGAGTATTACTCAACGATAATTGAAGAAATAAGATCTCTGGGTTGGCAGTAACAATACAAGTCGGACAACATGCGCAAAGCCCTGAGTTTAGTCCTGTACCACATGCACCCCAGCCTACCCTGGCCCCCAAACAGAGACTGTAGCCCAGTTCCCCTCTAAGCTCCCACGGGTATGACCTGGGGAGACTCCAGAACAATGTGTGGAGCCCCCTATCCCAGCCAGGACTGCAACTGCAGCACTTTCGCTGACATGCTTCAGATGGAGATATGCAGGGTGTAGCCCAGGGGAAGGGTAGGAAAGACGAAGGGAGGGAAGGAAAAAGAAAAGGGGGTGGGTCACTAGGCACTTGCCTTTGCATGGGATCAACTGGGGTTTGATCCCTGGCACCCGATATGTTTACCGTCCCACCAGGTGTGATCCCTGAGCATAGCTGGGTATGGTCTCCAAAAAGAAAACCAAACAAAAATAAAAGAAAAGGAAAGGAATAACGGACACTGCATCAGCTTCACTGGAGCTTACGCTTGTCAGAGATTCATCTCTGCTTGGTGGCTCCGAGCAAATTGGTTAATATTTCTCCTTTGTTTGGGGGCCACATCTTGCGGTGACACAGAGCTAGCTTACTCCGGGCTCTGCGATCTGTGATCACTTCTGGCAGTGCTCGGGACCGTTTGTGGTGCCCGGCATTCAACCTCTGTCAGCTCGGTGCAAGGCAAATGCCTTACGCACTATACTGTGGCTCCAGTCCCTGTCTGTTAACCTTCTAACGCCATTTTCATCATCTGTCAATCTGACTCAAACCGGATATAGTTTCTGGTTGTAGTTTCGGTCCAATTAAATAATCTGACTTCAGTTGTACAGTCCAAATCATACCAGCCGTACACGTATGCACAGACATGCATGATAAGGCCTTAATTAAAATGTTATGATAAGGCCTTATTAACATTAAAAATGTTATGATAAGGCCTAAACGTTATTAGTTTATTGGTGTATAAATAAACTGACCGTGCAGGCTGCTACACTCCTTCCCCTTAGAGGAAGCTCCCTTAGAGGAGCAGCCCTGCACAGGCGCGACCTTCCAACACTTCCTGCACTGCTTAACAGGAGGCGCCATGCTCTTCCGGGGCGGGCCAGGGTGATGGGACCTGACAACGCCTGTCCAGGGGCCGCATTCCAGGCAGGATCTGAGACCAAGAGGGCCTTCTCTTGCGCATTCAGATCTGCCTAGAAGGGAAGCCTGGAAGCCAAGTCCTAGAGCGGCCGGGTTGTCCTGCCCCCTAGAGGCTTCTCCAGGCATCCTCCACTCGCTCTCACCCACCAACCACAGCCAGGCTCTTGGGCCACGAGGTGCCCGTGGGCGGGCCTCCAGGGGCGGGGCCACCAGGGGCCACTTTGCCTTGAGTTTGCACCCAGTAGCTACTGCAACCTCCTTGGCGTCCAGTTCGGCGTGAGCTGCCCTCGCGCGCCTCAGAGCTCTTTCTCAGAAAAGCCCCAGGACAGCCGCCTCGACCGCCGGGGGCACCCCGACACTTCTGCGGACTCCTTCACGTCGGGGCACGGCCGCCCTCAGCCCGCCTCGTCGAATCTCCAGAGCTGTCACTGCCCGCCTGGCCCTTTGGCGCTTGCTTTAGGTCACCCTGCAGACCAGATGGGCAGCCCGAGCCCACGGCCCCGGAGCCTGCCCCAGCGCCCTGGTGGGGAGCACAGCCCGCAGGGCCCCGTCCAGACAAGCGCTCCGCGCCCGAGGGAGCCAGATGGCGTCAACCCGGCGGTAGTGCCCGTCCCAGAAGACACCACCACGGAGAGCCCCGCTGTGCCCGTCTTGATGCTGGTCCTGGCCCGGGCTGTGCCCCTCAAGGTGGTCCTCGGCGACATCGACCTGGTGCTGGAACCCGAGCCCACGTCGGTGCTGCAAGTGTGTCTTGGGGGCCGCACCCTCGTGCTGGTACCTGAGGCCCTGGTGGAGTGCGGGCGCGCACCACAGCCTGCAGCCCGGTGCCCTCCTGGGCCCTCTGGGGAGGTGGTGGCCACCGAGCAGGGTCCTGGCGCCGGTTTCCCGGAGAAGCGGCTCATTGGAGCAGGCCTGGGAACAGGCCGACTACAGCGCCGAGCTCCTGCTGCCCTGGGCCGACTCAGCCAGGATCTGCGAGGTCGAGGTGGGCCCCTGGGCCTCAGAATACGTGTCCAGCCATGACCTGCAGCACCTACAGCCCTGGCCTGGGGTCCCCACCCCTAGTCCCGAAAAGAAGCCCCCCTACTTCAGCCTCAGTATGCATCTGCAGAATTTCCCCCAGCTCGCCTCTGCAGCCTCTGCCTCCGTCTCCAACTCCGAGCTCCCCCGCGCGCCCCCAAGAGCGCCCTCTGGGTCCACACCGCAAAGGCGCGGAGGTGCCTGTTCCCAGAGTGAGTCCTTGGGCACCGTTGCTCCACCCCCGAGCGGCGTGGGCCGGGGTGATTGTCGGTCCTGCAAGCATCTGTGACGGCTGCTTGCTTTGGATGCAAGCTGCATTTCTGTGTAGCAGGCTGAAAGTTCTGGAATGAAGAGCCGGTGAGAAAGTAAGAGCTTCCAGTGCACTGTGCTTTCAGCCGTCCAAATTGCTACTTATTTTCTCTGTTGCAGTTAGTACCCTGGATTTGCTTCATGTTTTGGTTTTGGGATTTCGTACAGCACCTGGCGGTGTTTAGGGCTTACTCTTGGCTCTCCGTTCAGGGACTCGGAACTAAATGCAATGCACTGGATTGAATCCGGGTCAGCCTTGTTCCAGGCCAGCACCTTACTGACTCTTTGCCATCTGGATTTGCGTCTTAGCTCCTGCACTTTGCTTCAGCACTTAGCTTCAGCACTTATTTTCCTTCGTCTCAAATGTCTTGGTTCCCCAGAACTTTTCTGTGTTGCCCCTCTTTATCCAGAATTCGAGGCGTTACTACCATTTACGTGTTCGAGCTCCATTCTCCATGCCAGTTATAACTGTCTCACCAAACGAAGACAAATGTCTCATCATTTCAGCCTTTTGTTAAGGGTCATCAAACAAACAGTTGTATGTGGACACATATCTGCTGATACATAACAAACTTCGGAATGAGGACCAATGTGATGGGCCCCCAGCTTTGAAGTCAGCAAATGGTTTAAGTATATTGTTGAGTTGATGGCGGTGGAATTTTACCCCCAAGTAATTGTTTTTATAGTTCTAAAGTGCAGGCTATTTTGTATAATGTTAATGGTGTATAGAAACAATGTGTTTCTTATGCACATAAGCATAAGAATAATTCAGCCAAATTGATTTTAAATGACATCTGTAAATTTTCCCGGTTGATTAATAAGAATGCTATCTCCAAAGTAATATAAATATCATTATTACAAGGTTCTTATATTTTTGCCTAAATATTTTATTAAATATTACTTTTAACTACAGTCTGAACAATATCACTAATAGTGATTACCCTGTCTTATAACTTAGGTTATTGCACATGATTCTAAATTTTACTATAAAGATCTTTGCTGTATACTGCTAGAATCTGTATCCGGCCTTATTCTGTTAAGTCACCTTCTGTAAGAGTAACCTCATTCTACTAGAAAAAAATTAATTTTATGTCCTTTTCATAAGGATTTGGGAATTGGCCACAAAGACTTTATAAATGTATTGAAAATATTGGCACTTGATTATTTATGTACATCTATGACAATGAAAGAGCTACGTTGAAATTTTGATTTATTGGAAACCATATTGTTGGGAAGCATGGCAACAGAGCAGTTGGGCTTAAAATATTGGAAAATTGAATTTTCACCTGTGTACTTAAGAAAGGGAAGAGAATTAACTATAGGGTCAAGTTAGGGATTTTAAGTGTTAAATTTTAGTATATATCTTTGTATTCTGTTTGTTTTGGGACCACACCAGGCAGTGTTTGAACCTTACTCCAGGCTCTGTTTTCAGCCTTCACTCCTGGTAATGCTCAGGATACCAGGTGGATTGCTGGGGTTGAACTTTGGACCATGTGCAAAGAAAGCACCTTACCTGCTGTACCATTGCTCCAACTCCAGTTTTTCTGTATTCCTAACATGATGCTTATGGCTTTGTTTTCTAATGTGTTCTCATGGTGTTTGTGTTAATAAATCTTCAAATGTTAAAGTACTTTTGCATCTTCATTATTCCATGCTAGTTTATATGGTTCTGTTTTTGTTTTTATTACAAATAACCTGCCAAATTTTACTTATAACTTTGCAATATTATTTTGCCAAGTTTACTTGATTTCTATAAAAAAAGTTCTTAATGATAAAACTGAACAATAGGAATGAAAGAATTATAAATGCTTACTGTTTAATAAAAGAAGTTAGTCAAAAACTGCATATTGGGGCTGGAGAGATAGTATATCAAGTAGGACGCTTGCTTGCCTTGCACATTCCATCCCCGACATCCATATGTTCGTTCTCCTGAGCCCCAGGGCATGCCAGTAGTGATCTCTGACAGCTGAGCCAGAAATAAGCTCTGAGTACTGCCAGGAATAGCCCTCCCAAACCAAACCAAAACGAAGTCAAGCATATAACACTCTGGAAAGAAAAAATATACCAGACAGAGACAGTAAAATGATCAGAAATTTCAGAAGTAATATCTTCCCAAACTACCAGGACTTTGGGAAGTAATATCTCCTAATTTTTTATCTCTCTTCTTTTGCTTAGAAGAGTAAGAAAATGGACAATAATTGGAAGGTTAGTGATTAGGAATTATATGAGTTCTTAGGCAGTGAAAGATGCTGCATGAAATAACTGCATATAAGACTGTTTGTCAAAATTCAACAGAATACAGAATACAACACACACGCACACACTACTGGCTCATCCAGTGTAACAAATATACCACACTAACTAAAGATATTGGTGGGGTTGGAGCACCAGTAGGAATCCTCTATACCTTGTGCTCAGCTTATCTGGACTAAAAATATCTTTTTGAAAGGGGTGAATCCCTTCTAGAAATGTCTAAATTTAGTCAAGTTAGTTAACGAGTTATAAAGCAGCAAACTTATATTTAGATATATATGAATATAGAACAGATCACTAATCTCATTTTCACTGATTATACTGCACTCAAATTATAATTCAAAAATAAATTCCAAAAAGGAAAAACTAACATTTTAATTAATTTAAATTTTGAAAAAGTTTTGGTTTGGTTTTTGTTTGGGGTCCACAGTGGGTGGTGCTCAGGAATCATTTCTGGCTTTGCACCCTGTCCTGTCTGGCTCTGCGCTCTCCTGGTAAGGTCAGGGGTCCAGATAGAATGCTGGGACTGGAACCTGAGTTAGCTGTTTGCAAGGCAAATGCACTATGCACTGTACTATCTCCAGTCCTAAATTTGAGATTTTAACAAAGAATTATCAAGATTTAATAGGGATGAAGATGGCTAATTGCTTTTCAGTGTCTAGTCTTATTCAGATTCAAATATGAATTATACTATTGAAGTTTTAACATTTTTAATTAAGGCCTTATCATGAGAGCCAAATGTGAAAACCTGGATAAATCAGCAGTCTCATCTCAAACATTTTCCATAGGAAATGAAAATCTCCTGTTGATTAAACCTGAGTACCTCATCAAACCGATAGTCTTAGGTCTGGATCAACGGGAAATGCCTTTTCAGTTTTGTGTTAATAGTTTCTGATTTTGATATATTGTAGGGATTAGTGTGATAGCCAACTGTTATTTTGGGTGTTGGGGGGTTCTCTCCTGGTAATGCTCAGTTCTTACTCCTGACTCTGTGCTCAGGAATCCCTCTTGAAGGGGCTTGGGGGACCATATGGTGTGGAGGGAGCAACCCTGGGTTAGCTTCATACAAGTTCGTTACCCACTGTACAATCATTCTGGCCCCTCATCTGTTACTTTTACCTATTTAATGTTAATCATTTTTATCAAGTGAAGTATGAGACTGAAACAGATAAAGTAAACATTAGGTTGTCAATTTTTATATTGTCATATTTTAGAAAGATTGGGCTGGAGAGAAATAAGAGCATGGGCAGACACATGGCTTGCCTAACACATGGCTGACCCATGTTGGATCCCCCAAAACCCTATAAGAACCCCAAGCCCTCCAGGAGTGAGCCATGAACACCACTGGTTTTGGCCTCCCCAAACAAAACAAAACAAAATGATAAAATTACGGGCACACATTAGGAAATATATGACAAAATATGACTTCGTATTGGAAGTCTGTGTGCAAAGAACTTCATTAGGATTGAGTAGTGGACAATGGAGGTGTCTTCCATCTCCAATGGGAGGGCAAAAAGTGTATGTGTACTGTGACTTTGCTTATACAGACACTCACTGAAAGACATTCCACATAATAAAATTACTTGTACTATTTATTTATCTGCTTATTTATTTAAGCCACTTAAGAGCTTCTGGGCTATTACTGTTTCAAAATGAAATACTTTGGATGACATTAAACAGATGTCAGCATTTTCTGATTTCTCCACTGATTTCCAATTTCTAATTGTACTTCTAAGGCATGCACAGAAGGAAAATATGAACAGAGCAGAGGTCACTGTTTATTAATCAAATTTCAGAAAAAGCAATGATTCCTCTTTACAATATTAGAAGGCAAATCAATAGAACACTGTTTCTAACAGTTGTTTTGAATTCTTAGAATATGGAACTTATAAGGACATAAAACTACCAACCACATCACTGTAAATTATGGCCATGAGTTGATCAACCATCTACAGGAGGATGGAGTTTCTTTCACTCAACTGATTCATCTACATTTTATTCAATGGAACTAATGATTTTAGATTTAATTTGAATAGTGGATCTGATAAATTTGTCTCCTTTCACCAAGTCAGTGATAATATTGCCAAGAATTTATAATTGTTCCATTTAAAGTCCCGTGGCGTCATTTATTCATCTTCCTTATATCTCACTGAGAGTAGCCTCAAGCTATTCTAATTTCTCAGTCAGCTCCCTCTGGTGGCAGTTCAATCATTTAAATCCCTTACTTCCTAATGTCCTGGTTAAAGTCCTAGAAGAAAATACCAGAAAAAAGTATCTAAGATATTCTGCTTCAGAATGTAAAAGAATATAAAGCACATTCAAGAGTTAGCCACACGCGGGACTGGAGTGATAGCCCAGTGGGTAGGGCATTTGTCTTCGCGTGGCCAGCCCATGCCAGCCCAGGTTCGATCCCCGCATCCCATATGGTCCCCCGAGCACCGCCAGGAGTAATTCCTGAGTGAAGAGCCAGGAGAAACCCCTGAGCATTGCCAGGTGTGACCCAAAAGGCAAAAAAAAATTTTCAAAAAAAAAAAAAAAAAAAAAGAATTAGCCATACACATAAAGAGCCAAGAAATGGTAATGAAGTACATCTTGAGTAGGGCAAAAGTGTTGGAGTGATAATAATAGATAATGAGTAAAATTGTACTAATAGGGAGTAAAATGATAATAATAGATAATGAGAAAAATGAGGTAAATTAAAGCTAAATAGTTTTCTTTATTATAGGTCCTGTTAGAATCTTCATTATGCTAATGTAAATCAGGTAATTCTAAGAAAAACAATAGGCAAATTTCTCTAGATTTCCATTACCTAAGGGCACGTTTTTACCTGGTATTTCCAAGGAATCTTCAGAACATATATTAGAAAATGTAGTGCAGGGCCAGAGAGACAGTACAATGGGTAAGGAGTTTGTCTTGCGGTCAATCTGGATTCACCACAATCAGTTCTGGGCACTGCATACAGACATCAGAGCCCCACCGGAAGTGATCCCTTAGAGCAGAGCCAGTGCGGAAGTCCTGAGCACAGCCAAGCACGGACCCCAAACAGAAATAAAAATGGAAAAGAAAGAAAATTCAGTGCAGAATAAAGTACTGTGTTATAGGTGGATGGAGCTCAGAACTCCAGATTCCTTCTCTCACTTGAGTGAGGCGTGATATTCCAAGCATAGCTCTTTCGATTCCTCTCTGAGAGACCTGAGTAGCATTCTCATCCTACTTTCGTAGGGCTCAGGCAGGGTGATACCATTTCACCAAAACTCTTCAGTGCCACCCCGAGAACATCATGTGACAGTTGGGGAGGAATGGGAGTGAAGATAGACGGTCGGCAACTACAACACCTCTGCTTCGCTGATGACATCGTTCTAGTAGCACCAAACATTAGCCAAGCGGCACAAATGCTGGCTGACTTCGACTGAGAATGTGGACAGATAGGTCTACAGCTGAATCTCAACAAAGCTATGTTCACGAAAAATGAACTAGTTCCAGAGGCCCCATTCACTCTCAATGGAACAAGCATCTCTGAGTGCAGCAGTAATGTGTACCTAGATCGAGAAGTCAACATGATAAACGACCTAAAATCTGAGCTGCACAGGAGGAAGAGAGCGGCATGGAAGGCGTTCAAGAGCGTCAAAGAAATAACTAAAAGGACAAAGAACCTCCGGCTCTGGGCACATCTCTTCGACTCCACCATTCTCCCTGCCATTAACATAGAGGTAAGCAGGTGGTCATAAATCATATAGTGACTCTCAGGTCCATCTGCCTGGTTTGATCAAGCCTGTAAAAGGCAAAAGTTTTGTGAATAAGTGCTTAAGTTGATAAGGACATGAGAATAAGTTTGAAATGGATCATTTCTGTACATATAACATGGGTCCAGAATGACAGTTCAGCTAGTAGGGCATTTGCTTTGCATGGGACCAACCAGAGTTTGATCCCCTGCACCCTATATGGTCCCCTGAGCATTGCCAGGAGTGATTCCTGAGTGTAAAGTCAGGAGTAAGCCCTGAGTATTGCAGGGTGTGACCCAAAAAAGCAAAACAACAACAACAACAAAAACAATATGTTGCCACATTCATTTTCACTGAATCTATTTCATAAACCTGTATATATCCCAGAAGCCAACAGATTTCTAAGCTTAGTAAAGGCTCTTTCAATCAACTTGGAGGACAAAGTGGTTCTAATAGCACTTAGCTGCCTGAGAAATTATGATATTAATATGAAAACAGGAAAAACAATAAATAAACATAAGGTATGAATAAAGTGACAACTTGTAAAAACATATGGATAAAAGAGAGAAAATACCAACATTAAATTAGAGAATAAAGGAGGACTTTATAAATGTAATTTAAAAAATAAAACATTTTAAAGAAGAAACATCTATTTCTTTTTCTATTTTTTATTTATTTTAGAAGAAAGATCTATTTCTTATGTCACCAGACAAGTATTTTATATTGTAATCACAATATCAGTGTATTGTAACTATAGCTTCTGAAAATGTGCAACTTCAAATTATATGATTCTGTTCAGAAGAATATATCCAGAGAAGGCTTTTATTTGGAAATAGAATCAACACTAAGTGTGTGATAGACAATTTTAGAGATATGACTGATATATGTAATTAAATTGTCATTCAGAAGGCTGAAGAAGAACAAAACCTAAACTCTTGAAACAAAGCCTTGTCAATTTAGAACTTCAAAGATTGAAACTCCAATAAAAAAAGACCCAAATCAAATTTTGGAGGAAATTTTAGGAGAAAGCCTGTTAGAGACAGCACAAGCTGTCCTAACTTTCTTTAAATGTCCTCTGTGCCTCTGTGGTAGGGGTTGTGAGTCTCTGCCCCCAAGTCATGGGCACTGTGCTGGAATGCACCTTCCCCTGTTCCTAATGTAACACTGCACTAAACAATGAGCTCAAGATACAAGAACAAGTGTCTACCTTTCTCAGGCATCAACCTTGTGCTGTGCTGTCCAAACCCTGAACACCAGTTTCCAGTTTTATAGATACTTTTGATTTTATTGTTAGGAGACGAACCATTCATATATTCTCGGGAAGTGGAAACCCACCTTGCTTGCATTTTCTACTACCATAATTTTGGAGTTAGGTAGGATGCTAATAACAAAATAACCCGGGATGGATAAACTTCTAGTTCTGAAAAATTAAGTAATTGTACTTAGCACTATCTTATTCTTTCCACTAAAAACAGTTAAAACTTCCTGGTAATTGCCTATAAAATAAACACAAGAAAACTAAAAATTGTGAATTGCTTATCAGTTTAGAACACTGCAACTTAAATAATGACACAATGGAGTTCTCTAGGTTCTTCTTTTTGCCTCACATGACTAGATTTAGAAGTGAAGGAGCAGTTATCCTAAAAACAACTATAGATCAAAAATATCATTTCATTACACTCTAAAAACCCTTTGTGTTCTTAAAGTCAAAGAAGGAAGACAGGTAACCCCAAGGGCAGTAAACGTTAGACAGTGACCACTCTAATCCAGTCAAATACAATAAACTCAGTGGTATGACTCTCAGCTATACTATCAAAGCAAAGTGAAGAGCCTTGCTCCTGTTTCTCACCAGAAAGTTCTCACAACAGTACTGTCAGAGCATGGAAAGCAGGGAACCTACACCTCCTAATTACCTACAGGAAGACTTTCTGTAGACCTCCACACACAGTGGAGTACTCAAAATACCACGTGAGAAAACTTGTCTTTCATTTCCATACACACAAGGTGTGTGAAATTTTACTTTCATTCCCACCCACACAGCAAAGCACCACCCCTTCATTTGGTTGGTATCAGAAGATTTCTAGAAGATATGACTTTTCACTGCCCAGTGATCTACCCCAGGCAACCATGGAGGCTATTCATGGCAACCACAGAGCCTAGCAGAATTCCCAACCACCCAGCAGTAAGAAGACACAATATTCTCAGAGGTCTGTGGAAACCCCAACTTTAATCTCCACTAGGTACTTAAAAAAATGTGCCTTTCTGCCAATGACTGTGTCAGGAGACAGTTAAAACAGCTAAGATCCAGAAACTCATAATATAATGCACACATTTCCAGCTTTAATAGAAAACAATTTGTCATCTAAGAACAAAATCCCAAGCTGAAAGAAGGTAGTAAAATGAAGTCAACCTTGAAATGACAGATACTAGAATCATTTTATGAAGATACAAGCAGTTATGATAAAAGTGGTTCAGTGAAAAAATTATGAAACACTTGAAATAAACTTAGAAATCTTGACAACAAAAAGGAATCAAATCTGAATTTTCAAACTGAAATGAGCATAACTGATATTTTTAAATGTTTTTTTTTGCTTTTTTTTGGGTCACACGGGCAATGCTCAGGGGTTTCTCCTGGCTCTGCACTCAGGAATTACTCCTGGCGGTGCTCGGGGTACCCTATAGGATGCCGAGGATCGAACCTGGACCGGCATAGGCTGGCTGTGTGCAAGGCAAGCACCCTACCTGCTGTACTATCGCTCCGGCCTGTATTTTTAAATGTTATTTTGATGAACTGTACCACAGAATAGAGATAACAGAGGAAAAATGCAGTAACTGAAAAAAAATAAAATAAAAAAGTGTTCTAATATTAGCAAAAGAGAAAAGATAGGGGCAGGAGAGATAGTAGAAAACAACAGAAAGGGTCTTGCACTGTTGCCAACCTGGGTTTGGTATCCAACACCCCCTGAAGCAGCAAGGAGTGATTGCTGAGGGCAAGGGCAGAAGTAAGACCTGAGCACTGAAGATGTGAGGCCCAAACAAAACAACTGAAGAGAGAGGAAGCAGAAGGAGCCCCTAAGAATGTTGGGCCAGTATTATATGGCGGTAAGTAGGGCATCTGTCTTGCACGTGACTGACCTAGGTTCTAACTCCAGCACCCTATATGGTCCCCAAGCTTTCCAGGTATGACTCCTGAGTGAAAAGCCAGGAAAAAAAATCTGATCAGGGATTGGAGTGATAGTACAGTGGGTACGGCACTTGCCTTCCAGTGGCCAACTCAGGTTCAATCCCTGGGCCTCCCCTATGGGCCCCCTAGCACCATCAGGAGTAATTTCTGAGTACAGACCAGGAGTAACCCCTGAGCATTGCAGAGCATGACCTAAGAAGCAAAAAAAAAAAAAAAAATCCCTGATCATAGTCAGGTGTGGCCCAAAAACAGAGAGAGAGAAAGAGAGAGAGAGAGAGAGAGAGAGAGAGATAAAGGAGAAAAGAAAAACAGAAGAAAAACAAAGAAAATAAGAAAAGATAGGATAGGATGGAAAAAATTGATCAATATAGCCTCAGTGATTTGTGGAATAAGAACAAAAAGCATGAACATTGATGTCAACAGAGAGAAGTTGAGATTAAAAACAAATAATGAATGAAGTTTCCCAAGTGTAGTAAGACATTTATCTACAGTCAAGAGACTGAGTGAGCTCCACATGAGATTAACCCAAACAAGACACATCACAATTAAGCTTCTAATACTAGAGACAAAGAGGATACTTTTAAAGCAGTTAATGAGGAAGGATGTCTTTCTTACATAGGGACAGTGTGAGTGACAGTGAATTTGTAAGAAGTTATGGAAGCCAGAAGGAAGTGAAAGAATGGCCCTCGCCCACAGAACACAAAAACAGGTACGAGGAGTAACTGATAAAATGATGGCTCAACCAGAGCACAACAGGAAGGGCCTTAAACAAATAATTCCAGGGAGGGCTATAAGACAAACATTCCGAGAAGTTGCTCTTTATATTTGGTGTGGTCTGCAAGACTGGGAGACTGGGGCCCAGGCCGTACCAAATATGGAAAGGAGTATTAGGCATGCTCAGGTTGGTAAGTGATGGTTACCTAGTACAAAGTGATTGGCTGCCTGCGCACAGACCTTGATGTAATATTTTAAATCTATTGGATGGTTATGCATGGGCTTTTCTGTAGTGGTGGGAATTATCTCTTAAAAGATCCTCCCTGGAAGGGCTCGGGGCTCTTAGCCACTGACCGCTGGGGTCATGCTATGAGCCCGAGTATACTACGCTTATTAATAAAGCCCTTGCTTTTGCATAGGACTTGGTCTCTCAGAGTTTTCCTTGGTAGGTGCGGCGTTCGAGGCTCCCAGTCGGTCACCCCATTGGGTGGCCAACCCTTACAGAAGTAACTGATTGTGAGAATTCCCTGCAAACTGCAAACCTATATTCTACATAGAAGAAAAAAAATACTTTATGAATGAAGGGAAACTTAGAACATTCTCAGATGAAGTAAAATTAGCAGAATTTATCTCCAGAAGGCATATTTTTTTAAAAAATGACTTAAGACGGTTTTCTAAAAAATAAACAAAAAATATTTTAAAGGAGGGAGAGAAGCTACAGCAGAGACAAACTAGTAGCCATCTAGTAGCCGGTTTCACAGCCAAGATGACTGGAGCTTTCTCGGAATGAGATAGGCTGAGTCCCTGTCCTGTTGGAGGACCCAGAGCTCCACCCACCCACATTCCCTTCCACTCACATTTTAACTTCCTGGCCCCATGACCCACCTCTGAAAGAAGCTTCAGCCCAGCTGAACAGTTAGGCCCAAGATATATCGATGCTGAATCACCTAATGTCACGGCTTCAGACATATCTCCAAAGTTCACAGGCAGGACAGCCCAGTAGGAACACAGAAAATTAGGGTGGAAAAGTTTCATTAAAGCCCATTAAGCTAACAACTCAGTAAATTCTAGGGCAATGACTTTAGCAACACCATTATGAGATATATAGTGTAGCGATATATCTCATATGAGATATATATGAGAATATGAGAATTCCCTACTGAGACTGTTCTCTTGCCACACATACACAGACACTGCTATCCTAGGTCATTTATCTGCACAATTCCTTTTGGCTGTAAGTAACCCAAGAGGAGTCTAATGGATGCTGCTTGAAATTAGACAGAAAACAGGTTTTGCTTGTTTTTCTGTTACTTCTAAGTCTGACAAGACCTTTCCATCTTGGGTTAGTCTGGAAGGCTGAATTAGCAACTGTAATGCATTCTTTTGTTCATCTAACCTCACCTAGATAGAACCCTCTTGAAGGTTTGGTTCCTATTTGTCTCCTTCCTATCATCCTTAAATTCTACACAAAGAATGTGAAATGTCTTTGTAATGTAAACTATGCTAACTTAATCTAAGTTGTATTATGTTGCAGGAATCCTCTAAGAGCCGCTGCATCTGCCCTGGATTGCCTCCTGCAGGTCATTTTGTAGATAGGGGGGTAGTTTAAATGTGGAGGTTTATCTGCCCATGTATTTATACTGGCTAGTATAAATATTCTCTCATGCTACCACAATCATCGTGGGACTAGCTTGATCTTACCAGCATATTTGCCTGACCACGTTGGATCTCTAAGTAATTAGACCAGAGAGAAATGCTGTTTGCCTCCAAGCAAACAAGCATGGCTTCCTGATAACTCAAAGGCAACTAAAATACGAAACTACCGTGAAGTAGACGAGATTCTTGTGAAGGCTTGGAGAAATATTTAACTGGCATTAGTATAGTCTTTGGTACAGAGGCATGCCATATCAGAAACCCCCTTCTCTACCCTATAAAGGCATTTCCAGGCAGATCTTGGCTCAAAACATTAGCATATAAAAGGGCCTAGGTGAGGTGCTGGGAGAAATTACCTGAAGGTATTTGACCCTGCCTGCTTCCAATAATAGTGGGAGGTCTGAGTTGCAGGGGTATAAAACTAGGCTGCTTCCTCTCTTGCTCTCGCACTCTTCTTGGGAGTTTTGTCTTTGTCTCCTCTTTACAGGGCCTTAACACGTGGTGGCCACCATCTTGGCCTACACGTGGCTGGGGTTCTAACCGGGAATCCTAAGCACAGGATTTTTTCCTATTGCTGATTTGTATGCCTGAACCTGTGATAAGTAAAGCATTTTAAACCTGCGCCGAATTCCTGAGTTTTCATCCATTCCTCGCCGGCTTCAGAGGTAGAAGGGAACTCGCTTCCTGGCACTGTTGGGGACCCGGCAGCATCCGGGGTCCCGGATGCAACAAATATTGCCCTTGTTGAAGTAGTCAGTCAGCTTCCAAGATGAGAGCTACTGCCCCTCTGACTGGTGATTATTAAAAATATTAATGGAAATATGTTTTGTTCCTGGAGTCTCATCTCTGCACCTCCAAAGTGACAGGACATTCTTGCTTCATCTGGCACCCCATGTGGGGCAGGCCTGAAGGTGAGGGTTATGGACAGGAATAGGGAGGAGATACGTTGCACAGGGTTTGCATAGCATCCTGGAAGCCAGAGTAATTTTACTGCATGGGAAACTCCACTTAGTGGCTAGATACATATACTGATACACTTATGATTCTCACTAAGGCACCTGGTCTACCATTGAAACAGAATACTCAGCGGAAACACCATCCCTACTTTTATGTTCATAGCAGTATTATTCACAATAGCCAGAATCTGGAAGCAACCAGAGTGCCCGAAAATCGATGACTGGATAAAAAGCTTTGGTACATCTACGCAATGGAATACTATGCAGCTGTTAGGAAAAATGAAGTTATAAAATTTGCCTATAAATGGATGGACATGGAGAAGATTATGTTGAGCGAAATTAGCCAGAAGGAGAGAGACAGATACAGAATGACTGCATTTATTTGCATGGCATAAATATATATGTACATATTATGATACCGATATCCAAGGTCAAGTGAAACATATATCAGGAGGTCTTGTCAAAGGTGGAAATTATCACAAACGTGTGGGAGTCAGAGGTTAGGTAAGAAAGAAAATGGAACAGGGTGCTAATAATTGTCGAGGGTACTAATGCCAACCTAGAACTGAGCATTAAATAGAGGCAAAAGGATACACATGACAACCTTTTAATGTATGTTCTGTAATCCATAGTCTGGAAGGGAAGGAAAAGAGAAAGAGAGAGAAAGGGAAAGAAATAAAGAACCTGCCATGGAGGTGGGCTGGGGGAAGGGGGAGGGAACCGGGGACATTGGTGGTGGGAGATGGGCACTGGTGGAGGGACGGGTGCTGGAACACTGTATGAGCAAAACCCAAACATGAACTTTTTAATTGTATATCTTTTTATTTGTATAATAAAATACTTAAAAAAAAAAAAAAAAAGAAAAAGAAAAAAAGAATAAAGGGGCCAGAGTGATAGCACAACAGATAGGGCATTTTCCTTGCATGCAGCTGACCTGGGTTTGAACTCCAGCATCCCATATGGTCCCCTAAGCACCACCAGGAGTAATTTCTGAGAAAAGAACCAGGAGTTTAAACCCAATACATCAAGATCCTTTGTGAGCTCTATTACAGATTCATCACCAGGATCTCACCATTCTACAACCGAAGTGATCACTGATGTCAAAAGAGGGGTTTAGCAGGGAAGAAACCATTTCTCTGAAACTCTTCAGTGCCACCCTCGAGAGCATCATGCGACAATTAGAATGGGAAGGAATGGGAGTGAAGATAGACGGTCAGCAACTATACCACCTCTGCTTCGCTAATGATATCGTTCTAATAACACAAAACATTAGCCAAGCGGGCACAAATGCTGGCTGACTTTGACTAAGAATGTGGAAAGATAGATCTACTGCTGAATCTCAACAAAACAATGTTCATGAAAAAATGAACTAGAGGCCCCATTCACTCTCAATGGAACAGACATCTCTGAATGCAGCAGTTATGTGTAGCTAGGTCGAGAACTCAACATGATGATCTACCTAGCACCAGAGCTGCGCAGGAAGAAAGAGAGCGGCATGGAAGGCCTTCAAGAGCATCAAAGAAATAGTTAAAAGGACAAAGAACCTCTGGCTCAGGGCACATCTCTTTGACTCCACCATTCTCCCTGCATTTACATCTGCCTCAGAGACCTGGGTCCACAAAAACAGGATGAGAATGCTATTGGGTACTCCCAAAGAGGAATCTAAAGAGCTATGCTTGAATATCATGCCTCACTCAAGTAGAGAGAAGGAATCCGGAGTTCTGACTCCGTCGATGATCCAGAGTCAGGGACGCTATCTCATTTGCCAAAGCATTGAAAATCAGATGGACTGGACATGTAATGTGATTTGGAGATAACCGCTGGACTAGAGTCATTACCAACTGGATCCCATGGGACATCAAAAGATCACATGGCCGCCCACCTACAAGATGGTCAGACTTCTTCCTCAAGACCCTGAGTGAATGGTTTAAAGTTCTTCATATTCCAATGGTATCAAGCAGATACCATTGGGCTACACTGGCATGTGATAGGTTCAAATGGAAATGTTACTGGTGCCTGCTAGAGCAAATGATGAATAACGGGATGTCAAGTTATCA